>JBBDGP010004790.1:0-62221 GCA_037952835.1 Lithobates septentrionalis | reverse complement strand
AGGTGGGACGGATGGGTGTTGAGGGACATGTTGAGGGAGTGCTGTCACTCCAGCACATGGCGGTATTCACATTACCGTTTTTGACAACTCCAAATCTTTCTGCTTTTTCTCAAACACATCATCATCCGCTTTGTCCTTCTCAAACTCCTTCTGGCAGCGGTTTAGCAGCAGTTTGCGGAAATTCACGGTGCTCCCAGGCTTATCAGTCATCGGCACTTTCAACTAGAAGAGAAGAAGAGTCCATTATTCAGAGAGACGTGCGCCCTTCACCTGCCAGGAACCCCTACGTGTCATGGACTTTTCTCCTCCACGCCTCCAGACCCAGTGATCCTGGTCTTTGCTTCGTAGGAATACAAAAAAGGTAGACGAACCCCACAAGACTTTGAATTAGAAGTACAAAGTATATAAAAAAAAAGTTCATATCTTTATTACAAATTTTGATTAAAAGACCAAAACTGTCAATACAATAGTATCATACTTTGGAAAAAACGTGACATCAAAATGCATTCTTGTACAACATGAGAATGTAGATACCCTGCTGGATCTAAGAAACACCGAAAGAGGACTGCCAGCAGGAATACAAATTGGCCAGTGTCAGTGATCAAAGATACAGCCGACGCGTTTCAGAAACAGTATTTTCTTCTTCAGGGGAAGAGGAAGGTACATCTACAATATAATTGTAACAGCATCAGCCTATTATACCGTTATTGTGTATCACATTATTGATTGTTACAATCATATTGTAGATTGATACACCCTCATCCCTTTAAAAAAAGGAAATACTGTTTGAGAAACGCACTGGTGGCATCTTTGATCACCGACACTGACCAAGCTGTATTCCTGCTGGCAGTCCTCTATCAGTATTTCTTAGATCCAGCATTCTTTATGTCATGTTTGCTCTCAGTAGAATATTATTGTATTGGCCATTTGGTCTTTTTTTTGATCACAATTGTAACACGAATATGAACTTGTCTTTATAGGACTCTCTACCTCTAATCCTGTCTACAAAGTCCTATGGGGGGGTCCTCATCCATTTTCGTATGGTTACTCAGGATGTTGGCGGAATATTTCCTTTGAACGTTTTACCTTGCCTCACTTTTTGATTTTGCTCCATAAGAAAATTGAGTTTGGTGGAAGAAACTGGCCAGAGAACCCTGGCAAAGGGGTAAGGCTCCACGCACGCCGGACGCTAAAATAACGTTATAAAAAACGCCAGTAGCTTTGCAGTGAGTCTTTCAATGGTTTTTGCAATAGCGTTTAAGGTTTTTCCGCGTAAGCGTTTGGGGTGTTAAGTTTTTTTTTTTTTTTCAATGGATCAAAAACGTTAAAAAACGCTGGTGAGCCACGTTTTTGAACGTTTACCAGCGTTTAACGTTAAGCTTTTTTTGTGGTCAGAAAAACAGCTCCTGAACGCGATTATAGGGTGTTCAGACAACCGCCTATAAACTCCACTGCTGATAAACATCCAAAAACATCCATGTGTCCATGTACACATGGGATAACATAGAGGGGGAGTTTATGGGCCCCAAACTCCCAAAAACGTCCGTTTATGATCTTCAGTGTGCATGGAGCCTAAGGCTGGAGTTCTGCTCTAACTCTTACAGTCCCCTTGTCCCCTCCTTTTATGACATAACATTCCTCCCCGCGGTGGGGGGGTGGGGGTTGGGCTGCTCCTCCCACCAGTTCATTGACGTTTTTCCTATTGGGGAGCACCCTTCACTCACCGTGGCAAGGCATCGGCACATGTTGGCATATGCTACAGAGAAGCCGGGCTCATCCAGCGCCTTCTCGAAGACCAGGTCAATGACGCCTTTCAGCCTCTCCTCGGTGTCCACCGTCAGGTCGGTCACCTGCTTCATCAGCTGGTTGAACATTTGTGGCGTCAGCTTGTTCAGGATGCTGCGCACTTTTCGGAAGAGAGCCTGCGCAGGAAAAGAGCGGTGCACGGGTCAGACCCAATCATTTTTTATTTTTTTTTTGCAGATAAATATTGAACCCTGACCATTAATAATGACTTGTCACAGTACTATCACTGCTACAGGCACTACATGGTACATCACAGCCTGGTTCTGGGTATGAAGTGTGCGTGAGCGCGCCCGCCCGCTCCTCTGTGATTTGACACAGCAGACGTTTGTCAACAGATCGCGCCCAATGATTCACGGCTGGGACCTGCTGATCGGTTGTGTTCAATCACAGCCTGGAGCTCTGTGTTGACAATCAACACAGCTCTGTACAGGGGGAGCGATCTCTCTGTGTCTTCTCCCTGCAAACCAGGGTTGAGAAACTTAGAGAACTATTAGTAAAAGCCGCACACATTACACATTGTTAGACACACGTTTAACTCCTTGATTGCCCCAAGATGTTAACCCCTCTTCCCAGCCAGTGTCATTTGTACAGTGACAGTGTATATTTTTTTCCCTGATCACTGTATTAGTGGCAGTTGTTAGGCAGTTCTCCCCAGTGTCAGTTGGTGTCGGATTGACCGTTGCACTATCACAGTCCCATTGTAAGTCACTGATTGCCGACCAGCCGCCGTCATACCGCGGCAGGTCAGCATGATCCCGCGAATGGTCCTAGCTGTACGTCTGCTCCTTTAAGAGGGATAGCAGGCGCCCGCTGCACTGCAGGGGTGCCGATGCCGATGACCGCCGGCCACGAGAAGCAGAATAGGGACACGTGTGTGTGTGCGTGTGTGTAAACACACAAATCCCTGTTCTGTTCTGAGAGGAGATGCAGATCGTGAGTTCCTACTAGCTATAAACCACGATCTGTCATCTCCTATAGTCGGTCCCATCCCCCTACAGTTAGAACACACACTAGGGAACACAATTAGCCCATTGATCGCCCCCTTCCCTGCCAGTGACATTTATACAGTAATCAGTGAATTTTATAGCACTGATCGCTGTATAATTGTCAATTGTCCCAAAAATGTGTCAAGTGTCCGATGTGTCCGCCATAATGTCGCAGTCTTGATAAAAATCGCTGATCGCCACCATTACTAGTAAAAAAAATAAAAAATAATAATAAAAATGCCATAAATCTATCCCCTATTTTGTAGATGTTATAACTTTTGTGCAAACCAATCAATATACGCTTATTGAGATTTTTATTACCAAAATTATGTAGAATATCGGCCTAAACTGAGAAAAAAAATAGATTTTTACAAAAAAAAAAATAATGGGGATATTTATTATAGCAAAAAGTACAAAATATTGTGTGTTTGTTTCAAAATTGTCGCTGTTTTTTTGTTTATAACGCAAAAAATAAAAACCGCAAAGATGATCAAATACCACCAGAGGAAATCTCTATTTGTGAGGAAAAAAAGGACGTCGATTTTGTTTGGTTACAACATTGCATGACCGCGCAATTGTCACTTAAAGCGACGCAGTGCCGAATTGCAAAAAATGGCCTGGTCATTGAGCAGCCAAATCTTCCGGGTCTGAAGTGATTAATAGTATATAAAAAAATAAATAAAAATCCCAGTATATATCCCATAGTTTGTAGACTTTATAACTTACACACAAACCAATCAATATACACTTATTGGGATTTTTTTTATCAAAAATATGTAGTGGAATACATATTGGCCTAAATTCATGAAGAAATTTGTATTTTTTATTGGAGATGTTTTATAGCAGTAGGCAAAAAAAAAGTAATTTTGCTAAATTTTTGCTCTTTTTTTGTTTATATAATAAAAACGAAAAAAAACCCCAGAGGTGATCAAATACCACCAAAATAAAGCTCTATTTATGTGAAAAAAAATTATAGAAATTGCATTTGTGTACAGCGTTGTATGACCGCGCAATTACCAGTTTAAGTAGTGCAGTGCTGAACAGCAAAGAATGGCCTGGCCATGAGGGGGGGGGGGGGTAAAACCCCTTGGAGCTGAAGTGGTTAAACAGAACAATAGTATCAACTTCAGCAGCGACACTTCTAACTCTAATCTTCATGAAGACAGAAGAAAGGCACGGCACTACCTGCCTGGAGTCTGCATGTTCTCCCTGTGTGGGTTTCCTCCGGGTTCTCCGGTTTCCTCCCACATCCCAAAGACATGCTGGGGGGAGGATTGGCCCCTGTATGTGTATGAATGGGAGTTAGGGACTTTAGATTGTAAGCTCCTTGATTGCAGGGACTGCTGTGAATGTACAATATATATGTGAAGCGCTGTGTAAATTGACAGCGATATACCTATAGTATAGTATATACGGCGCTATACCTATAGTATAGTATATACGGCGCTATACCTATAGTATAGTATATACGGCGCTATACCTATAGTATAGTATATACGGCGCTATACCTATACTATAGTATATACGGCGCTATACCTATAGTATAGTATATACGGCCCTATACCTATAGTATAGTATATACGGCCCTATACCTATAGTATAGTATATACGGCGCTATACCTATAGTATAGTATATACGGCGCTATACCTATAGTATAGTACATACGGCCCTATACCTATAGTATAGTATATACGGCGCTATACCTATAGTATAGTATATACGGCGCTATACCTATAGTATAGTATATACAGCGCTATACCTATAGTATAGTATATACGGCGCTATACCTATAGTATAGCTATAGTACCTGTGATAATCAGAACAAATAAAGCCTAAATAAAGTATACATATCACGGACTGAGACCGCGCTGTCCCTGATGGGCTCACCAGGAGGAGCCATACAAGCAAACTGGATGGCGGCACAGTCTGCACTCACTGAAATACAACCCCCCCCCAGGCCGAGCGCCCCGCCATGTGTCTTGATGGAGTTTTAGAGCACCGAGTACCACGAGACGATCGCTTCCCTTCTCACCTGGGTGCGCACAGCCTCGGGGTCCTCAGGCTGGCTGTCTCTCTTCACGGTGGGCTTCCAGGCGTTCTCTGACTTCTTCAGATGGACATCGTCTGTCACCGAGATGTTCATGATGATTTTCCTTGGCTCCCTTCTCTGGCCCCCCGGCTGGGACCGCCTGGGACCCCCAACATTCAGCAACTGGAAGATAGAAGGGCAACAACGTCAGACGTTTCCTGTTTATTCTCCAACAACTCGGCACTTTATGGAAGCGAGTATGGCCATAGCCAGCCTTAAGACAGCAAGAATAGCCCACCATGGGGGGCCACCAGTATGGGGTATAGATAGTACTCCCGCAGGGGCCCCGGGCCCTATTAGGTCAGGGGCTGCCTGGGGGTGTCCTACTGCTGCAGACAGTAATACAGTCAATCTTGTGAGCAGTCTACAGGACTCCCCCGAAGACACAGAATGGCAGACCAGAGAAATGGCGTTGGCTTGACTGATGATGTCAGCATGACATCACCCACACAAATGTTGTTCATCCACTCTGTGCTTCCCGAGTCCCGCACATCGGACACACCGGCACTGACAGTCCCAGAGGGGGGGGGGGGGGGGTCAGGCAGGCTGGTCGGGACCCCATGATTTCCAGGCCCTGCTCTACCATGACTTGCTCTAGTTCAGCCTATGAGATCATCCGACAGCAACGAGATTTGGGAAGAAAGATCTGAGCGGATCCCACAGATGTTCTGCATTCACAGGGCTGCTGATAAAGGCAGTAAAGCCGGCCCTCCTGTACCAGGGCCCCGTCAGTTCAAAAGGGGGGGGGGGGGCAGGCACCGGACAAGCAGGAGCGATAGCTAGACTGCCTTATTTATCTGGCCCTCCTGTACCGGGGCCCCGTCACTTCAAAAGGGGGGGGGCCCAGGCACCGGCCAAGCAGGAGCGATGGCTGTACTACCTTATTGCCAACTCTTGTGGTTCCCCCTGCAGCTTCTCAGAATTTTTCTTCCTCCGGCTGCACTGCGGGGGGGGGGGGGAATTGGTATCTGCATCCCTACACCCCTGCTGTCTGGGGCCTCCCTGTGTTGTAGTGAAATTTGTCCTATTTACCAGCCCCTTTCTTTCCTGAATGAACACAGTAAGCAATTGGTTCTGATCACTCACTGTGTTCATACATCACTGAAGCATAGTCAATGGTGTTTACTATGCTTCAGTTTGTGAACATGAAACCTCAGAGCACTTTCCATTCATTCGCTGTCCAGTGCAGCTGAGGCTGCAGAGAAAGGGACTGGGAAATCTCGGTCCTCAATCCTTTTCTTCGTCTAAAATGTGAGAGATTCGAGGTCCCGGATATTTCACCAGAGGCCCACCTCTGTCAGGTGGGCTGTACGGGACCTAATGATTTCTAACAGCAGCCCTGATCATTCATACCTGCCTGTCTGTGGCTGAGAGCGCACTAGGAGTCTGCTTTAAGAATGGAAGATATACTGCCGGTATTTCCCAGGACAGCCAATCAGATGTTAGAATATTCACCATAAAAACAACAGATACAATCTGGGTCTCCTGGAAGCAACCCAGTTTTGTTCAGCACCAGTCCAGAATTTACACGACATTTCTGAGCTCCAGAAGGCAGGGGGCAGGGATTTCATGTCACATACAGCACAGAGCTGAGTGTAAACTGAGACCTGAGTGGAGGGAATGGAACCCCCCCCCCCCCTTAAGGGAGAATATGTACAGCTGAGGCTGTCAATCACAGGCTTTGTGCTTGAGTCCACCCCCTTGGAGTCAGCATGACCTGTCAGAAGTGACTCAAAGACAGAAATCACACTCAGTGCTTTGGATTAAGGCAAATACACACTATAGAAGGGATATGCTTTGCTAATTTTTTATTAATTTAACTAATAATAAAAAATACTTACAGGTACCCCACGACCCCCCGGGGATAACCGTCCGAAATCTGCGTATGCTGGGGTGAAGTCCGGCCCCTTCTGCAGCATGCGCGTGTCCAGAGTCCTCATGGGAAGCTTCGGCTGATTAATCTGTAGGGGGATGGGAAGATGTTGAAATGAAGGGAGATGTGTGTCAGGATGTGACATCAGAAGGGGTACAAAGGGGCCTCTTTATAAAGGGTCGGGGGGCATTTTCTGGAGATGATCGTCTCTGATGGATTCATAGAACCGATCGGGCCACGTTCTCTGATCACCTTTATTATACAAGGAAATACTCCGGAGAAATCAGATCTAAAATCTGCCGGTCTATAGGAGGCGACTTCTCTGCCATTCCCCCCCCCCGGAATGTCCCATTTATCGGGGGGCCCTGAGGGGTAGACGCCATCCCCAGGAATTGGTTTTGTTTTTAGCGTTTCTGGCTCTGAACCGTAAAGCAATGACATCTCCCACCTTTATAAACCGGCCCCTTGTAGCCCACCGAGCAGCTAAAGAACGAGTGTGCCCCCCACACTGCATGGGTTACATTGTTTCTTTATGTCTAAGGGATGAATAAAAGGAGATCTACTTACCCCAGGAACAGTCCACTGCCAGAGAAGGGGGGGGGGGGGGGGACAGTTCACTGCCAGAGAAAGGGGAGGGACAGACCACTGCCAGAGAAAGAGGGGGGGAGGGACAGACCACTGCCAGAGAAAGAGGGGGGGAGGGACAGACCACTGCCAGAGAAAGAGGGGGGGGAGGGACAATCCACTGCCAGAGAAGGGGGGGGGGGGGGAACAGTCCACTGCCAGAGAAAAAAAAAAGGGGGGGGAGGGAACAGTCCACTGCCAGAGAAAGGGGGGGGGGGGGAACAGTCCACTGCCGGAGAAAGGGGGGGGACAGTCCACTGCCGGAGAAAGGGGGGGGACAGTCCACTGCCGGAGAAAGGGGGGGGACAGTCCACTGCCGGAGAAAGGGGGGGGACAGTCCACTGCCGGAGAAAGGGGGGGGACAGTCCACTGCCGGAGAAAGGGGGGGGACAGTCCACTGCCGGAGAAAGGGGGGGGACAGTCCACTGCCGGAGAAAGGGGGGGGACAGTCCACTGCCGGAGAAAGGGGGGGGACAGTCCACTGCCGGAGAAAGGGGGGGGACAGTCCACTGCCGGAGAAAGGGGGGGGGACAGTCCACTGCCGGAGAAAGGGGGGGGGACAGTCCACTGCCGGAGAAAGGGGGGGGGACAGTCCACTGCCGGAGAAAGGGGGGGGACAGTTCACTGCCGGAGAAAGGGGGGGGGGACAGTCCACTGCCGGAGAAAGGGGGGGGACAGTCCACTGCCGGAGAAAGGGGGGGGACAGTCCACTGCCGGAGAAAGGGGGGGGACAGTCCACTGCCGGAGAAAGGGGGGGGACAGTCCACTGCCGGAGAAAGGGGGGGGACAGTCCACTGCCGGAGAAAGGGGGGGGACAGTCCACTGCCGGAGAAAGGGGGGGGACAGTCCACTGCCGGAGAAAGGGGGGGGGACAGTCCACTGCCGGAGAAAGGGGGGGGACAGTCCACTGCCGGAGAAAGGGGGGGGACAGTCCACTGCCGGAGAAAGGGGGGGGACAGTCCACTGCCGGAGAAAGGGGGGGGACAGTCCACTGCCGGAGAAAGGGGGGGGACAGTCCACTGCCGGAGAAAGGGGGGGGACAGTCCACTGCCGGAGAAAGGGGGGGGGACAGTCCACTGCTGGAGAAAGGGGGGGGGGGGGACAGTCCACTGCCGGAGAAGGGGGGGGAGGGGGGACAATCCACTACCGGAGAAGGGGGGGAGGGGGGACAGTCCATTGCCGGAGAAGGGGGGGAGGGGGGACAGTCCATTGCCGGAGAAGGGGGGACAGTCCACTGCCGGAGAAGGGGGGAGGGGGGGACAGTCCACTGCCGGAGAAGGGGAGGACAGTCCACTGCCGGAGAAAGGGGGGGTGGGACAGTTTCTCCACTGCCGGAGAAAGGTGGGGGACAGTCCACTGCTTGAGAAGGGGGGGCAGTCCACTGCCAGATTGCAGGGGGGAGGGGCGGTCAGGTTAACCATTTGCGGACCGCCCGCCCGCAATGTACTGTGGACGGGCAACCTGCACAGGAAAAGCAACGTACCCGCACATCACTGCCCGATTCCAGGTTTAGGGCTTGCCCCCCCCGCTGGCACCCGACTGTACACAGCGGGAGCCTGCCATCAAGTCCCAGCCAATGATTCGAGGCCGGGACCTGATGATTGGCTGTGCCCAATCACAGCTCAGAGCTCTGTATTGACATTGAACTCAGAGCTCTGTACAGAGTGAACGATATCTCTGCTTTGCAGGGAGAAGAAACAGAGCGAATAAACTTAGAGATGTATTAGTAAAATCCGCACACATTACACCCCTTCCCAGCCAGTGTCATTAGTACAGTGACAGTGTATAGTATTAGCACTAATCACTGTATTAGTGTCACTGGTGATGTCAGTGGCAGTTAGTCAGTTTCCCTCCAGTGACAGTTCGTGTCAGATTGCCTGCTGCACTATTGCAGTCCCATTATAAGTCGCTGATCGCCGCCATTAGTAGCATAAAAATAAATAAAAATTCCAGTATAAATCCCATAGTTTGTAGATGCAATGACTTTCATGCAAACCAATCAATATACTCTTATTGGGATTTTTTTAGCAAATCCCATGTAGCAAAATATATATTGGCCTAAATTTATGAAGAAATTTGATTTTTAAAATGTTTGTATTGGATGTTTTATAGCAGAAAGTAAAAAATATTGAAGTTTTTTTTTTCTTCAAACTTTATGAACTTTTTATATTGCAAAAAATAAAAAACCCAAAAAGGTGACCAAATACCACCAAAAGAAAGCTCTATTGGTGTAAAAAACACAAAAACAAAAAAAAAAAAAAGATATAAATGTAATTTGGGTAAAGTGTTACATGACCGCGCAATTACCCGTTAAAGTAGCGCAGTGCTGAATAATGCCCAGGTCAGGAAGGGGGGAGGGGGAAGAACCTTCCGGAGGTGAAGTGGTTAAAGTACAAACGTTTTTTCCTCTCCTGTACACAAACCATTCTATTAACCCTTGCAGTGCAGGCACAAGATCATTTTTGAGCTGCTCGGAGTTTGGCTTTAAGTACTGGAAGAGGAGACAGCACAGCCAGCACCAGGACAGAACACATCGTCCCTCTGGCATGGAGAGGAGCAGACACCCGGAAATCACACACAATGGCACTACACACAGACTGCACCTAGACACCTCCCTCTCTCCTCACTTTGTCCAGGACCACGTCGCTGATGGGCGGCAAGCCTTCTGGTTTCTGCACACAGGCCGGCATAAACTGGAAGCCCAGAAGGAAGTCCCGGTCATACTGACGCTTTCCATCCTGCGGTACGTAAGAAGCCGGCGCTGCCGGGGCATCCGGGGACACGTCGGTGGGCTGCTCTGCCAGGAGGACACCTGGATAAGACAAGAGAGCAAACTTTACATGACAAGCAATTCACAAAGGTGACAGAAGGCATCACACGCAGCATGTGTATAGATATATCTGTTATATACTGGATATGTGTGCGTCCACTTACCCACGGGCAGTCACCAGACCTACATTCCTGGTATATGTGTGCGTCCACTTACCCGCGGGCAGTCACCACACCTACAATCCTTCCCTCGCATCTGTGTCCCCATCGGAGCCTTCCCTCGCATCTGTGTCCCCATCGGAGCCTTCCCTCGCATCTGTGTCCCCATCGGAGCCTTCCCTCACATTTGTGTCCCCATCTGAGCCTTTCCATACATCTGTGTCCCCATCGGAGCCTTCCCTCGCATCTGTGTCCCCATCGGAGCCTTCCCTCGCATTTGTATCCCCATCTGAGCCTTCCCTCCCATCTGTGTCCCCGTCTGTCCCCATCAGCGGGTAAGTGGACGCATACATATACCAGGATTGTAGGTGTGGTGACTGCCCGTGGGTAAGTGGACGCACACATACCAGGATTGTAGGTGTGGTGATGTGTGCGTCCACTTACCCACGGGCAGTCACCAGACCTACAATCCTGGTATATGTGTGCGTCCATCTACCCGCGGGCAGTCACCAGACCTACAATCCTGGTATATGTGTGCGTCCATCTACCCGCGGGCAGTCACCAGACCTACAATCCTGGTATATGTGTGCGTCCACTTACCCGCGGGCAGTCACCACACCTACAATCCTGGTATATGTGTGCGTCCATCTACCCACGGGCAGTCACCACACCTACAATCCTGGTATATGTGTGCGTCCACTTACCCGCGGGCAGTCACCACACCTACAATCCTGGTATATGTGTGCGTCCATCTACCCGCGGGCAGTCACCACACCTACAATCCTGGTATATGTGTGCGTCCATCTACCCACGGGCAGTCACCACACCTACAATCCTGGTATATGTGTGCGTCCACTTACCCACGGGCAGTCACCACACCTACAATCCTGGTATATGTGTGCGTCCACTTACCCACGGGCAGTCACCACACCTACAATCCTGGTATATGTATGCGTCCACTTACCCACGGGCAGTCACCAGACCTACAATCCTGGTATATGTGTGCGTCCACTTACCCACGGGCAGTCACCAGACCTACAATCCTGGTATATGTGTGCGTCCACTTACCCACGGGCAGTCACCACACCTACAATCCTGGTATATGTGTGCGTCCACTTACCCACGGGCAGTCACCACACCTACAATCCTGGTATATGTGTGCGTCCACTTACCCGCTGATGGGGACACAGATGTGAGGGAAGGCTCCGATGGGGACACAGATGCGAGGGAAGGTTTGGATGGGGACACAGATGTGAGGGAAGGCTCCGATGGGGACACAGATGCGAGGGAAGGCTCCGATGGGGACACAGATGCGAGGGAAGACTCAGATAGGGACACAGATGTGCAAGGAGGCTCCGACGGGGACACAGATGTGAGGGAAGGCTCAGATGGGGACACAGATGTGAGGGAAAGCTCGGATGGGGACACGGATGCGAGGGAAGGCTCAGATGGGAAAACAGATGCGAGGGAAAGCTCAGATGGGGACACAGATGTGAGGGAAAGCTCGGATGGGGACACAGATGTGAGGGAAAGCTCGGATGGGGACACAGATGTGAGGGAAAGTTCGGATGGGGACACAGATGTGAGGGAAGGCTCAGATGGGAAAACAGATGCGAGGGAAGGCTCGGATGGGGACACGGATGTGAGGGAAGGCTCGGATGGGGACACGGATGTGAGGGAAGGCTCGGATGGGGACACGGATGTGAGGGAAGGCTCGGATGGGGACACGGATGTGAGGGAAGGCTCGGATGGGGACACGGATGTGAGGGAAGGCTCGGATGGGGACACGGATGTGAGGGAAGGCTCGGATGGGGACACGGATGTGAGGGAAGGCTCGGATGGGGACACAGATGTGAGGGAAAGCTCGGATGGGGACACAGATGTGAGGGAAGGCTCAGATGGGAAAACAGATGCGAGGGAAGGCTCGGATGGGGACACGGATGTGAGGGAAGGCTCGGATGGGGACACGGATGTGAGGGAAGGCTCGGATGGGGACACGGATGTGAGGGAAGGCTCGGATGGGGACACAGATGTGAGGGAAAGCTCGGATGGGGACACAGATGTGAGGGAAAGCTCGGATGGGGACACAGATGTGAGGGAAAGCTCGGATGGGGACACGGATGCGAGGGAAAGCTCAGATGGGAAAACAGATGCGAGGGAAAGCTCAGATGGGGACACAGATGTGAGGGAAAGCTCAGATGGGGACACAGATGTGAGGGAAAGCTCAGATGGGGACACAGATGTGAGGGAAGGCTCAGATGGGAAAACAGATGTGAGGGAAAGCTCAGATGGGGACACAGATGTGAGGGAAAGCTCAGATGGGGACACAGATGTGAGGGAAAGCTCAGATGGGGACACAGATGTGAGGGAAAGCTCAGATGGGGACACAGATGTGAGGGAAAGCTCAGATGGGGACACAGATGTGCAAGGAGTCTCTGATGGGGACACAGATGTGCAAGAAGTCTCTAAAGGGATTATTTAAATTTTATTCATTCATAAGTGACGGATTTTTTTCGGCCTGCGAATATCTGTAAAATCTAGAATGTGGCCCTCGGGCTGAAAAGCTTGGAGACCCCACCTTTAGATCTTTTAAACACCTCCTTCTCAATACAAACAGAGCGGACTCTGAAAACTCCCAATAAAGGACCAGCGGTTACCTGACTTGAAGGGGTAGCCCTCCTCCGGGCCCAGCGGGACCTCTCCTCCATCACCCTCCGAGATGGTGTCTGCCCCGTTACGGAAGGGTTCGGCCTCACCGTTCTCCTCTGGCAGTTTAGAGTTAAGGTACGGGTGATCGACCTCTGCATTGACAACGTCATCGTCTTCCTCCTGCTCCATCTCTGCAACCTTCTCCTCTTCCGCATCACCCTGTTCCTGCAGCTGGCATAGAGAAACAAGGGGAGGGGAAGTGACAAACCAGGCCGCTATGCACCAATGTAATTCTACAAATGTACAGAGTCATCTCTGCAGACCTCTGCTATATACAAATGTAATTTTGAGTTCCTCACTGAGGCCAAGGTGGTCATATCTGCAGTGCCGGATTGGCGGTGCCCTGCACCTGGAAGCAGATCCCGTATGGGACCTGGAGAACAGACTATATCTTGGTTCGGAGGGGATGGGAAGGGGTTAATATTTGCCTGAAGATGGGCTTTACCAGGCCGTCCTGCACCCAGGTATTGTGACTTTCTATGACACCAGCAATGTGATCTGCAGTCTAAATAAAATACACAGCATCACAAAGGAATCAGACTGATGGATTTTTTTTTGGGCAGGAACCAGAAGAGTGCGGCGGTTCCTGGAACGGTTACAGGAAAAGATTATCCAACAGCTGCATCCAGGACTGGAGGGGAGTTTGGTGAAATAGTCTGCTTAGTGGAAGAGCGGACAGTCGGCTGTAACAGAGACACAACCAAAACCGGCTGAGTCACAAGGCGACCATGCGATGGGACTCACCTCAACATCGGATGGCAGGACCTCATCGGCGAGCGGCTTCTCGTCTTTTGGTTTCTGCCACATCTTTGGTGCAGCTGCCGCGGTCGGTGCTGTAAGGAGAGAAGAGACGGTGATGTGAGTTTTCTGGCTATTAACATCCCCCTGTGTGTCGCTGAATTCGGCTCTTCCCGAGACTGAGGAACATGTGATCAGACCAGCGCTAATTTAATCTGTAATACCAGCAGACAAGCATCACCTTTATTTATACACACAGTCTGCTCCATCCAGAACCCGTCCGGGGATCAGAGAATACATAAATACCTCCACTCATTACAATGGGGAGTGTCCGAGTGGTGAGAAAACCCTTATGAAGAGAAGACCCTTTATAGTGGGAAGAAGCTGATGGCAAGAAGACCCTCTATAGGGAGAAGACCCCAAACGAAGAGAAGACCCTTATGGGGAGTAGGCCCCAAACGTATGGGAATCATACCCTCTATAGCAGTGGTTCTCAACCTTCTATTGCCGTGGCCCCTTGATAAAATTTCCCAAGTTGTGGGGACCCCTAACAGTAAAATTATTTTCGTAGTGTGGGTTGTCAGGCAAGACAAGTAATTTGCACCCCTAACCCACGGACATTTAGCGCTCCCTGAGTCCCTTACACTCGTACAGTATTAAAATCCCTTATGGTACATTTTAGGATGTACCCCTCTCTCTTTGTTCTCCTTTCTTTCCCTTTTATCTCTCTCTATGCTAATTTCTTATTTTTTAAACCCCATCCCTCTCTCTAGCCATCTTTCTTGTTCTTTTTCTTTCTCTCCCTTTTCATTGCCCCCCCCCCCCCACCTCTTTTCCTCTCCCTTCCATGTATTCTCCGTCTTTATTCCTTCTCTTACTCCTTGGTGGTGGGGGGTGGGATCAGTGGCAGTGGTGGGGGGGGGGTGGGATCAGTGGCAGTGCTGGGGGGAGTTCTGATCAGCCAACTTAGGTGCTCTTGATCAAGGTCATCTGCTGATATGAGAACTGTAGTGGGGACTTTTAATGGCAACTCTAATCACAGGTAGTGTTACTCACTGCGTCTCCGGCTTCACTGTTTCTCTGACTTTGTGGTGTCTCGTAGCAGTGACACCTATGCCAAAATCAGGAGATGGGGTCTCCTCCAGCCCCTCCCAATTCACATTCCTCGCCAGTCAGCTGACCTCTAGTCTCTGCCCCCCAGCCATGCCGTGAACTAAATGGGCAGTTGCGTAGAGGCTGAGTGGGCGGCCGCGGGCTCCAGGAAAAGCCCAGCTGGGCGTCTGGGAGAGCAGCGTGGGCTTCAGGAAAAGCCCAGGATTCAGTGGCCCCTGGCAAATCATCATTCTACCCCCAAGGGGGTCCCGACCCCCAGGTTGAGAACCACTGCTCTATAGTGAGAGGAGCTTAAAGGCAAAAATGAACTTTATAGAGAGAAGACCCTCTATAGTTAAAAGAAACTATTGATAAGAAGACCCTTATGGGAAATAGACTCTAAAGTCAGAAGAACCTGAGAAAACATTCTTTATGGTGAGAAGAACCTAACACTAAAAAGACCCTTATGGGGAGAAGAACTAAGAGCAGACTATAGTGAGAGAAACCCAATGCCAAGAAGACCTTTATGAGAAGAAGACCTCTTTAGTGAGATGAGCTTAAAAGGCAAGAAGACCAACGTAATACTAAAAAGATCCTTTTGGAGAGAAGACCCTCTATAGTTAGAAGAACCTAAATGCTAAGAAGACCCTTATGGGAAGAAGACTCTCTGTAGTGAGAAGAACCCAATAGCGAGAAGACCCTCTATATTGATAATAACCTAATGGTGAGATGACTATCTATAGTGAGAACAACATAATGGAGAGAAGACCCTCTATAGTTAGAAGAAACTTATGGGAAGAAGACCCTCTAAAAAGTGAGAAGACCCTAATAGCAAGAAGTCCCTATATTGAGAAGAACCTACTAATAGAGAAAAAACCCTTATGGAGATAAGATCCTCTATAGTGAGAAGAACATAACACTAAGAAGACCCTTATGGGAAGAAGAACCTGAGAGAAGACCCTCTATAGTGAGAAGAACCTAATGCCAAGAAGACCCTTATGGGAAGAAAGCTCCATTAGTCAGGAAGAACCAGAGGGAAGACCCTCTATAGTGAGAAGAACCTAATGCTAAGAAGACCATTATGGCGAGAAGTACCCTCTATAGTGAGATGAACCTAATGGCGGGAAGACCCTCTATATTTAGAAGAAGAACATAGCAGAGAGAAGACCCTCTATATTGAGAAGAGCTTAATGGAGAGAAGAACCCAATGGCAAGAAGTCCCTTATGGAGAGAAGACTCCCTATCTATATTGAGAAGAACCTAATGCCAATAAGATCCCTGGAGAAAGGATCCCTATGGGGAGGGGACCCTCTATAGTGAGAGCTACTTTATGGCAAAAAGGCCCCTACTGAGAGAAGACCCCCTATTGGGCTGGCTAGGCAAACTCTGCTGTATGGCAGTCCCGAAATGCGCATATGATCTACCCAATTTACCAGAATGGAAAGTGATAAAGCCTTAAAGTGTACATACACCCCAACAATGATCTTCTATTATTTGCTCTCTTTCTGTTCTATAAATATCCCAATTGGAAGTGTTCTATCTGTTCAAGAAGTGAAAAAATACCTGCCAGAAATCCAGTTATTTCCCTTACTCGCTGCAGTTATTTCAAACCATGCTATTAGGAAGTGTGTTAGAACTACACCTGTTTTAATTACATTCCCTTTTTGTGCTCACTGGGTTCTCTGTACTTCTCTGTGCAATGCAGGCAGATTGTGGCTGGTGGGAGGGGCCAGTAAGGTGCTGTCTGTAGCTCCCTGAAAACACCCCAGCACCCTGCCTCCGTACTCCTCAGGAAAGAGCTAGATTGATGTCGGACGTCCTCCTTGATCGCTTTTAGAAGCAGGAGGGGTCGTTCCCCTCCCTGCCACTCGCCGGGGTTTCTCTGGCTTACGGTTCTTACTGGCGAGCCTGGGGAACGATGGTTCACACAGCCTGGCCATAGAGGTGAAAAGAGACCAGATCGTCTCTGATCCCCTCTATGATCTTGGAGGACTGGAGCAACGTCACAATATCACTTCCGGTCTAGAGCAGACATAAACACACACACATACATACATATATTTTTTTTTTATTGATTTTAAAAAGGTAGAGGAGAGATTTGGGGGTCTTAACCCCAGATGTCTCCATAAAGAGGACCTGTCACCCCTTATTCCTATTACATGGGATGTTTACATTCCTTGTAATAGGAATAAAAAAAAAAAAAAAAATATATATATTATATATATATATATATATATATATATATATATATATATATATATATATATATATATATATATATATATATATATATATATATAAAAAGGGACAGTGTAAAAAAAAAAAAAAAAAAAACAATAAATGTAAAGTGCTCCCATCCCGTGTGCACAGAAGTGAATACATACATAATTTGCGCCCGTCTATGTAAAAGACGTTCGCACCACACATGTGAGGTATCGCCGCGATCGTTCTAGTGAGAGCAATAATTCTAGCACTAGACCTCCTCCGTAACTCTAAACTGGTAACCTGTAAACATTTTTAAAAAGCGTCACCTATGGAGATTTTTAACCGCTTCCTGACTGCCTCACGCAGATATACATCAGCAGAACGGCACGTACAGGCAGATTAATGCACCTGTACATTGCCCTTTAAGAGGCAGCTTGTGGGCTCGCTCCCCCTGGAAGGTCCACGAGCTTGATCGCGGGACCCGCGATCACGGAGCTCCCAGCAGGCGTGCGTGTGCCCGCAAGCCGCCACTTAAAGGGCAACATACAGGTTCATTAATCTGCCTGTACGTGCCGTTCTGCCGACGTATATCTGCGCGATCGTCTCACGGAGAGGAAGAACGGGGAAATGCTGATGTAAACAATTATTTCCCCGTTCTGCCTAGCGACAGGACACTGATCACAGCTCCCTGTAATCGGGAGCGGTGATCAGTGTCGTGTCACAAGTAGCCCCTCCCCCTCACAGTTAGAATAACTCCCTAGGACACACTTAACCTCTACAGCGCCACCTCCTGGTTAACCCCTTTACTGCCAGTCACATTTACACTGTAATCCCTGCATTTTTAATCGCACTGATTGCTGTATAAATATGAATGGTCCCAAAATAGCGCCAAAAACGTCCGATCTGTCGCAGTCACGATAAAAGTCGCTGATCGCCACCATTACTAGTAAAAAAAAAATTATTAATAAAAGTGCCATAAACTATCCCCTGTTTTGTAGATGCTACAACTTCTGCGCAAACCAATCAATATACACTTATTGCGATTTTTTTTACCAAAAATATGTAGAATACGGATCGGCCTAAACTGAGGAAAATGAATGTTTTTTTATATATTTTTTGGGGATATTTATTATAGCAAAAAGTAAAAAATAATGCTTTTTTTTTTCAAAATTGTCGCTATTTTTTTGTTTATAGCGCAAAAGATAAAAACCGCAGAGGTGATCAAATACCACCAAAAGAAAGCTCTATTTGTGGGAAAAAAAGGCATCAATTTTGTTTGGGAGCCACGTCGCACGACCGCAATATTGTCAGTTAAAGCGACGCAGTGCCGTATCGCAAAAAGTGCTCTGGTCTTTGGGCAGCCAAATGGTCCGGGGATGAAGTGGTTAAGCATTGGAGTTTTGTCGCCATTCCACGAGTGTTCACAATTTCAAAGCATGACGTTTGGTATCCATTTACTCGGCGCAACATTATCTTTTATATTTTACCCAAAAAATTGAGTTATATATTGTGTTTTTTTTTTTTTTAATTCATTAAAAAAGTGTTTTTTCCTAAAACATTGCGTTTGAAAAACGTGCGACGTAAAAAATTGCAACGACGGCCATTTTATTCTCTAGGGTCTCTGCTAAAAAATGTATATAATATTTGAGGGTTCTAAGTCATTTTCTAGCAAAAAAATACTGATTCTTACTTGTAAAGAAAAGTCCGGATGCCTAAGTTGACATTTATTCCTGTGTAGATAGAATTGCGGAGGGATTCTCTATGTGACTTGACTGCGGTTAGTTGTACTGGGGGGGGGGGGGGGGGGCAGCAAAGAGTCTCACCGTCACCGTACGGCGGCGTGTCCTAGTTCTGAAGAGCCGCCGCAGACAGACGCCGAGGGATAATTCATACGCCGATTACCGTGCAGGAATTTACAGAGAAGACTTGAAAGACCCCTGACTCCATCTCGCCGCTCTCAGAACTTTGCGGATAATGACACAGCCGATGCGGGTGTTCGGTAGGTAAATTGAGTGCGCCGTTTATTAACTTATCAGCACGGCGCAGGATTTGCTGGCTGCAATCTATAAAGGAACACGAGCGTCAGTCAGTCTGGAGATAAATGGCTTTTGTTTCATGTTACGGAGCCTGCGTCTCGAGGAGGAGGAGGAGGAATGCTCTGCGGAGAGTCAAGAAAATCAGACATGACATTATTGCAGCAACATTCCCGGCACGAGCGCAGGCGTCCCCTCCGCAGCCCGATGTGACCGACCTCCGCAGCCAGAGAGGAACGGCCAACCTGCTAACCCCGCCATACATGCAGCAATCTGATAGGATGACCCAAACTTCCATTCTGGATTTTCTCAATAAGCAATCAGACAGAAAATGGCGGTTTACACCAAACAGGGAAATGGCACAGAAATGGCCACCGGATCTCAGTCCATTCACAGCCAATCACCAACACCACCCTTCCCAACCTCCCCTTATTATAAAGACCACTTTTAGCTTTTTGATAGTAAAGTATTTTAAATGATTAATTATTTTTTATTTATATCACTATACACATTTTTTTTATTTACACAACACTGGATCTGCAAAGCACAGCAGCAGCCGTTTGCCCTCAGACTCTCTCTCTCTAACTAAAAGATTAACAGCAGCCGTTTGCCCTCAGACTCTCTCTCTAACTAAAATATTAACAGGAGCTGTTTGTATAATCTGAGCTCCAGTTATCTGAGCTCTGTGGACAATAAAGCCCCCATAGTGGGGGGGGTCTGGCTACAGTTCAGTACAAAGTTTTTACTACGGTTCCACTGCTTCTATTAGAAGACAGTGAAAAGCTGATTGTAGAAATTATGAACTTAAAAATTTTGAATTTAAATTTAAAAATTAGAATTTAGCCACCTCCCTCTTGCCGCATAGTAAAATGACATGGCGCGACCCCAATCTCAGTAAAGAGCCGATAACGCGGCCCTTTACCCATGTGATCGGCTGTGTCCAATCACAACCATTCACATGTAAACACGGAAGTGCCGTTTATCGGCTCTCCTCGCCTCAGAGTGCGAGGAGAGGAGAGCCAATCAGTGGCATCTCCTCGCAGGGGAGACATGTACATGTAAATCAGGGTACTGAATACCATACAGCCCCAGCAGAAACACTAATCAGTGCCCATCAGTGCCGCCTATCCATGCCCCAGCACCAGTGCCGCCCAATGTCCACCAGTGCCGCCCATCAGTGCATTGGTCCCCCGCTGGCTCTAAGGATGAGAACTGAGCAATCAAACGCTGCTGATCGTTCGGTTCTCACAGCTCCATGAGCAGAGAGCTGCTGACTGTCAGTCTCCGCTCGCTGCTCTGGCCCCCCCCCCCCATTCCTTAACTGGAGTACTGGGCTGTGGAGGGAGCAGGAGCGGCTCGCTGAGAGGCTGAGCCGGGTGCCGGTCCAGGCATGTGGGTGGATCCCAGACATATTGTCCCCAGCCTGGATGGACTCTGTAATGTCAGCCCACTGTCTGCTGAAAACGAGTCACAGGAGTCCAGAACGGACCGCACTCCCTCTGATCCACAGGAGAAATACAGCCAAACAAGCTTTCCCCGTACTTCTCCCTTAAATGTGGAAATGTAATTTAAATTAGGATTTAAAGAATTTAAAATAATTTAGAACTAGTTAAGCATAAGGGAGAAGAGGTCCATCACCATCAGGACACTAGTGGGGAAGGTTAACAGCCCAAGGACGGAACATCCAAAAGCTTTGTGAGTGTCTGGTCACCTGATGGTTAGCCGCCTGTAACCCGGAGTCTACGAATTCCCAGCCTGTGTCCTGTACTGTTCCATTCTAATAAAGTTTAAAAAAAAAAAAAAAAAAACACGCAACAACAAAACATTTGCTTTTAGATATATGTTGCCTCCCCCAAATTAAAAATAAATAAAAGGATCGTCCCTGGGTTGGGTAACTGGCTGTGCCGACACTTCCTCCCATAAGCTGCCATATTATCATCACCTGCTCTGCTGACAGCCCCTCCCCATCTATCTGGCCGCCTCCCCCCTGTAGCCTGTGCTACCAATACTCCCAGGTGTGCAGCTCACGTACCTTCCACGGGACTCTTTCTTGAGGTGAAGCTTAGAAGGGTCACGCTTGGCTCAAGTTCTGTATAAGTCTCTGCCGGCCTTACGTTCACTGAGTTCACGTCCGCGTCCAAGCTGGGCGTCCCGACGTCGTCCTCCTCGTCCCTGTGGTCCGCCACCACGGCTGGAATAAGAGCGGCAGGAGGGGAGGTCTTAGTGGTACATTGAGCAGCAGCGATGAGAGGAGGAGGGGGCGATTCCGGCTGTACAAGCAACGTTTGAGGCACATTTGGAGGAGAAGTGCATTCTACACTCGTATCCACAGGGGGCGCCGGTGCCAGCTCCGGCACATCCGGCGCAGTCTCTTCCCCCAACATTGCTTTCTCACCCACAGCATTGTCCATGGTCGAGTGTTCATAGCTTATGCCATTCATTTCCTGAGGGGTCACCGGGGTCTCAGCGGCTACGATAGGCCCCGGCGGTTCCTTGCATAGCTCCTCTTCGGCGTCCTCCGTGATGGCCTCGTCAGGAGACGTGCACTCCTCTGCGGTGCTCTCACCCTCGCTCATGTCTCCCAGGTGACAGGGGAAAGACTCTGTGGCTACAACCACAGGAGTCGTGGCCACAGCTGCCACCACGGGCAATATTCCAGGCGCCAGGTGGTGCTCGGATCCGGCCTCCGGTGCTGCGGGCTCAGCGATCTGCTCCGGTGTAGAGCACTTTGTGGCGGTGACCGGCTCTGCACGTACCGGGGCGGAAGGAGACGATTTCAACACTGGGTCCAATTTCGGCTTCTCCTCTGGGAAGAAAAAAGAGAGAAGAGGACCACTTTAAAAAGAATGCTTAGCATATACATAGATAGGTTTTGGACGTTGTGGGGAGGCTTTAAATCTCTGTGATGTCAATTGAGTCCACCTTGGAGACACAGGGTGTCACCAAGACAGGAAAAGTGAGAAATCTCTGCAATGGGGACACAGGAATGCCTGAGGGGAGGTTCTTGCTCTTCTTGTTTAACCCTTTCAAGACTGCGCTATAGCCAAATGACAGAGCGGTCATACATTGCCAGGACGACATTGTGATCACGCTTGCCACGCACACCCCTGTGGTGGGCATCGGTAGTAATCTGTGATCGGGGTAAAGAGCCCATCACAGCATCTCTTTGCCATGTGACCAGCTGTGTCCAATCACAGCTGATCACAGTGCAAACACGATTTGCCGGTTATCGGCAATTCTCTCCCCGCGCTGACAGTGCGTGAGTCGATAAATGGCAATCCACACAGGGAACATCTACATTTATAATCAGGGCACTGATCCGAATAATCAGTGCCCACAAGTGCTGCCAGTCAGTACAGCCCAATCAGTGCCGCCCATCAGCGCAGCCCATCAGTGCCGCCCATCAGTGCAGGAGAAAAAATGATTTACAAACTTTTATAACAAAGAAAAACATTTTTCTCTCAACATTTTCAGTTTTTTTTCCGTTTGTTTAGCAATATAAAAAAACCCCAGTGGCCAAAAGAAAGCCCTGTGTGGAAAAAATGATAGAAATATATGTGTACAGTGTTGTATGACCGCGCAATTGTCATTCAAAGTGTGACAGCGCTGAGAGCTGAAAATTGGCCTGGGGGGGGGGGGGGGGGGGGGTGAAAGTGCCGGTATTGAAGGAGTCAAACACTCTTGCTCCTCTTGCCCCTTTCTCAGTTCATCCTCCCCTCAGGGCACTCTATTTGGGAACACCGAGTTGTGTGCTTGTGATGTGTATGAGATTCAGAACGGTCGCCTCCATAATGTATGACACCCAGATACTCACAGGAAGATCGCCCACACCCCCGCCCAACTAATGGAGGATCAGCGACCTCTCACAGGGGCTCGGAGGAGACCTGCTTGGTTGTGGAGCCCACTGAAAACAGTACATGGGGGGCAATTATGACAAACAATGCTGGAATCGGTTTCCCACATCCATCTGTGTGCGCCTCTCTCTTTGCAGACCACTGTGGAAAGACGAACGGTACCTACCTATTTTGGGGTCCCTGACGGCAGTGAGATGAGGGCTCTCCACAGTCCCATACACCACTGGGCTGTGCTCAGGAACCTGGCTAGGAAGCTGCTGGGATTTGAAGTACAAAAGAGGGTGATAATGAGCGCGGGAACAGAAAAACTAACAGAAAGGTGTAAAAAAAAAAAGCAACAAAAGGCACGAAGAGCACAACAGAAATATTACAAAAACAAGGAGGAGGTCAAGGGTACAAGGAGAGGGTGGAGACCAGGTCAAGGGTACAAGGAGAGGGTGGAGACCAGGTCAAGGGTACAAGGAGAGGGTGGAGACCAGGTCAAGGGTACAAGGAGAGGGTGGAGACCAGGTCAAGGGTACAAGGAGAGGGTGGAGACCAGGTCAAGGGTACAAGGAGAGGGTGGAGACCAGGTCAAGGGTACAAGGAGAGGGTGGAGACCAGGTCAAGGGTACAAGGAGAGGGTGGAGACCAGGTCAAGGGTACAAGGAGAGGGTGGAGACCAGGTCAAGGGTACAAGGAGAGGGTGGAGACCAGGTCAAGGGTACAAGGAGAGGGTGGAGACCAGGTCAAGGGTACAAGGAGAGGGTGGAGACCAGGTCAAGGGTACAAGGAGAGGGTGGAGACCAAGTCAAGGGTACAAGGAGAGGGTGGAGACCAGGTCAAGGGTACAAGGAAACCAGGACAGGTCAAAGTTACAAGGAGACAAGAAGAGGGTGGAGACCAAGTCAAGGGTACAAGGAAACCAGGATGGGTCAAGGGTACAAGCAAAGGGTAGAGACCAAGTCAAGGGTACGAGGAGACAAGGACAGGGTCAAGGTTACAAGGAGAGGGGGAGACACAGTGGGGTTTCAGGAAGGTAGTGAGACAAGCATGTTGTGAAAGGCAGACGGGAAATTTGAGCAAAAAGAAGCAGAATTACAAATAAAAAAAGGATCCAATTTAAGTAAATTTTAAGGTGAAAAAAAGAAAAGAAAGACAAAATAAGAGGCAGAAGGAGGAAAAGAAAGACACATTACAATCAGAAACAACAAATCCACACATATCATCACACAGTATATCCTGATCTATGCTGGGACACAGGAGCTTGCACTCACTCCCAACTCAAGAACCCATTGATAAATACTCAACACTCTATACTCACAGGGCCTTTATCTGCTATTGACTGACTTATTTGTGCCTTTTGAAATTTGACGCAGATAATAAACGCACTGGAACTGAGCGCACCATCTACAGATTTTACCACACACTGGGGATTTGTAGCAGACAAAGACTGAATGATTTCAATGTACAGAAGGACATTTTAGTCCTCCAAGCCCCCCCGCACCCAGCCCCACCAACAACAGATAATAGCACACGTGTTTCTCCATCCAGAGGAGTGCAATCCATCGACATACCCCACCCCTCCTCCCCTGCCGCCTATATAGACCTGCCGCCTCCTCTCCTCTCCCTTACCTGAGGAGGAGTTGGCGTAGAACTGGGCCGGAGGATGGGGGGAGTCGGGTTCCTGCTGCCCCCTCCTGACATGATTTCCTCTGTGATGTCTCTGCCACCCTGGTTCGGGTCTCTTATTCGAATCTGGAACAGATGTGAGAAATGACCATGTGAGTGCGCGGTGCTTCTTTACAATGTTCGTCACACGGCAGCGCTATGGGCAAGGGAGGTGGATCACTCACCGTCTTCTTCTCTCTCTTGGCGGGAGGTGGTGGCTGTTGTGGCTGCTGTGGAGGCACTATGGGGATAGGCGCTGACTGGTACACCGGCTGACTGGAGTAAAAGGGGGTCCCTACAACATAAGATTTATTCGTCAGGTCAGTCCCAGTATACAGCATCAAGATTGATAATGTGTATATAGCACCGAAATCAAGACCGTATAACGGTAAATACAGCACTGAAATCAAGACTGTACAATGGTGGGAACCCATGTCTCCTAAAGAGGGGAACCCGTCTCCTAAAGAGAGAGACCCGTGCCTCCTGAAGGGGGGGTGGGGGACCCGTGACTCCTGAAGGGGGACCCGTGACCCGTGACTCCTGAAGGGGGAGTGGGGACCCGTGACTCCTGAAGGGGAGTGGGGGACCCGTGACTCCTGAAGGGGGAGTGGGGACCCGTGACTCCTGAAGGGGGAGTGGGGACCCGTGACTCCTGAAGGGGGAGTGGGGACCCGTGACTCCTGAAGGGGGAGTGGGGACCCGTGACTCCTGAAGGGGGAGTGGGACCCGTGACTCCTGAAGGGGGGGTGGGGACCCGTGACTCCTGAAGGGGGGGTGGAGGGACTGCCTCCTGGGAGGGGGGGCAGCATGCCTCCTAAAAGGGGGGGGCATGCGTCCTCCCCCATGTCTCCTGAAGGGGGAACCCATGCCTCCTCCCCCATGTCTCCTGAAGGGGGGAACCCATGCCTCCTCAAGGGGGGAACCCATGCCTCCTCAAGGGGGGAACCCATGCCTCCTCAAGGGGGGAACCCATGCCTCCTCAAGGGGGGAACCCATGCCTCCTCAAGGGGGGAACCCATGCCTCCTCAAGGGGGGAACCCATGCCTCCTCAAGGGGGGAACCCATGCCTCCTCAAGGGGGAACCCATGCCTTCTCTCCCATGTCTCCTGAAGAGGGGGAACCCATGCCTTCTCTCCTGAAGGGGGAACCCATGCCTTCTCTCCCGTGTCTCCTGAAGGGGGGAACCCATGCCTTCTCTCCCGTGTCTCCTGAAGGGGGAACCCATGCTTTCTCCCCCGTGTCTCCTGAAGGGGGGAACCCATGCCTTCTCTCCCGTGTCTCCTGAAGGGGGGGGAACCCATGCCTCCTCCCCCATGTGTCCTGAAGGGGGGGGGGACCCTTGCCTCCTCTCCCGTGTCCCCTGAAGAGTGGAAACCCATGTCTCCTGAAGAGGGAACCTTTGTCTCCTGAAGCGTGTTGGCCTGTTTCCATGATTGACTTCATCTTGTATTACTTATACTATGGAAGACCAAACATTAACTTACAGTCTTCAGTTAAAGATCTTTATCTTAGAATATTGACTCAACCTGAACCTATATAATCATCAAAACCCAAGCAATGCCACAACCCGCACACAAACATTTGCCATGTGGAAACAAGGATTTTCTATTTCACACAAGTGGGCTAATGAGGAAGAAAACTATTTTGTGTATATACCGTATGGAGAGGGAAGTCTCCAGGTCCAGGGCCGGGGTAGAAGGGATTGGGGCCCGGAGGCTGCACTTGATACTGCTGTGGAGGTCCTACATAAGGGGGGGCGCTGTGTCGATACTGAAAGATAAAAGGAGAAAAGAGTGAGAAGTGAAGCGGTGGAGGCGGAGGCGGCCCAGTGAACGGTGCTGGTGGTACCTGTGGTATACAGTACTGAGGACCCTGCGTCATTGCATATGGCATCGGGATGGCATGGTTGACCATCATGATGTGCTGGTTGGTTTGATAGACGGCGGTGGGTGTCTGCGCACCTGTTCGGATGGAGGGGTTACTATTCTGTATGGTGGCACGCTGCGGCTGGATCTGCGGCCTTTGGAAAAACTGCAGAAAAGAAGAACGTACAGAAACAAATGAAATCCTCCATCCGTGGTGGCGGCATGGGCACAAACTATTCTACATGTAACTGACAGACTGAAGGTATACCCAGGACAGGAAGAGAGCGAATAGGACAGAAACAGGACTACTGTATCCTAAAAATGGGTAACCAATCAGAACCCCTCTGGGTAGGGAGGTATCAGGGCTAATTAAGAGCTGTGATTGGCTGGTCACACCACTGAACTCTGTACAGGTTCAAAGCCCCCCACCCCGAGAACTATTGAATAAGCAATGTGAAATGTAAACCCACCACTGCCAATGGGCAATCACCTTCTCCCAATCTGACTGCTTTCAGACAATAAAAGAGCAAATCAGGTTGCTATGGGTTACTACTCATTTGATAGGCCTGCTTCCAGTCCATTTATAGGAGGAAATACAGAATAGTCTTACCTGGATGGGTCGGAATCCTCCCTTGATTGAGGACAGCAGAGAGAAGGGAGAGTGAATGGGAAGTTACACAGCAATCAGAAAAAGAACACACATATACAATCCTCCCACCTCAGCCTGACAAGGGGGCACCTCAGCCTGACAAGGGAGCAATTGACAAGGGGGCACCTCAGCCTGACAAGGGGGCACCTCAGCCTGACAAGGGAGCAATTGACAAGGGGGCACCTCAGCCTGACAAGGGGGCACCTCAGCCTGACAAGGGAGCAATTGACAAGGGGGCACCTCAGCCTGACAAGGGAGCAATTGACAAGGGGGCACCTCAGCCTGACAAGGGGGCACCTCAGCCTGACAAGGGAGCAATTGACAAGGGGGCACCTCAGCCTGACAAGGGGGCACCTCAGCCTGACAAGGGAGCAATTGACAAGGGGGCACCTCAGCCTGACAAGGGGGCACCTCAGCCTGACAAGGGAGCAATTGACAAGGGGGCACCTCAGCCTGACAAGGGGGCACCTGACAAGGGGACATCTGACACGGGGGCACCTCAGCCTGACAAAGGGGCACCTCAGCCTGACAAGGGGGCACCTCAGCCTGACAAGGGAGCAATTGACAAGGGGGCACCTCAACCTGGCAAGGGGGTGCCTGACAAGGGGGCACCTGACAAGGGGACATCTGACACGGGGGAAGGGGCACCTCAGCCTGACAAGGGGGCACCTGACAAGGGGGCACCTCAGCCTGACAAGGGGGTGCCTGACAAGGGGACATCTGACACGGGGGCACCTCAGCCTGACAAAGGGGCACCTCAGCCTGACAAGTGAGCAATTGACAAGGGGGCACCTCAACCTGGCAAGGGGGTGCCTGACAAGGGGACATCTGACACGGGGGCACCTCAGCCTGACACGGGGGGCACCTCAGCCTGACACGGGGGCACCTCAGCCTGACACGGGGGCACCTCAGCCTGACACGGGGGCACCTCAGCCTGACACGGGGGCACCTCAGCCTGACAAGGGGGCACCTCAGCCTGACAAGGGGGCACCTCAGCCTGACAAGGGGGCACCTCAGCCTGACAAGGGGGCAGTCTCGTACCTGGCTGATCTAGAATATTATATATACACAGTACAGTATATTAAAGGTCCAGTCAGCCTCTATTGTACACCCAATATAGGGGATCACCTCTACCTCATGGCAGGAGGAGAAGAAAGAGCCAATTTTAATCACCTCTGTAAGGTAGGTGGAACCACTTAAAACATTGAAAGGGTCACCCCAAAAAAGTGTCAGGTACCGTTTTGGTTGGCCAGCCATTGGCAGAGAAGGAACCCATCACATTTATATACATCTCCGGGACACTGGTGTGGATTTCCCAGGTCTATCCTCCTGCCACGGACATTGCAAGGAGGGTCTCATACATGAATGTTACATAGGGGAAACTGCAGCAACCAAAGCCATCTTCTCTACCCAATCTGAACCTAGAACTACAACCAGTGCAGATGCAGCAAATCACCACCGGGGGGCAGAACACCCACAAAGGTTCCTTCAATATCTATCGGGTGCAATTGTGGGGAAAACACTGGTCACATGACAAGGCTGCATCAGAGGCCATGACCGACCGTCTCTGGGGGTCGCTGCTTAGCATTATGATTTATGGTGAGGCCCAATTCCAGCTCTTCCGGTGTTATGGACCCCTCAGTAGAGACTCACAAAGCAAGCGGCAGCCGGCACTTACCGTGTGTGTCAGCAATGGACTGAATACGGGAAACGCCATCACATCCCTCCCCCACCACAGGAGCCACGCTCCCAACAATAAAACCAACCCACTGTAGGGTCAGGAATACCACCTCATGGGGGGGGGGGGGGGGGTAGGTCTATAATGTCCTATGCTGTGGCAACCCTCATAGGACTTCTCTCTATTCCATCTACATAATGCCCATGTGTGGTGGGTGATTTTCTCCTAGACCCTATAACAAGGGAACGCTGCGTCCTGCACCGCCAAGGCGCAGTCTAGGTGGGATGATCCTGGCGCTGATCAAGGAGTAAACATTTATAATTATTATGTTCAGCTGAAAGCAAAACATTCCCCACAAATCATGAGACATGTCAGTGTGCCCTCTGCCAGTAGGGGGCAGACTGAGCACCAATTACCCCCCAATCCTATATAAGTGAATGCATCAAAAGGCGGGAGCCAAGGAGACCGCGCACCATCATCTCGCTACATTTCCCCCATTCAGAATATTGAAGCCAATTTATTCAGAATTTATTGATTATTGATGAATTTTGATCAATTTCCCCAACAATCTGACATGAAGCGGTGGAGGGCCCCGGCCGTTCTCATTGGCTCCCGACACATACAGTGTTAGTGGGTGAAAGGAGGGCGGGTGAGCGGTGGCAGACATGGGGGGATGGTGGCGGTTTACGGTACCTGGTGATGAGTCGGTCGCGGTCCAGCTGCAAACTATAGAGAGGAGCGAGAAGACAATCACAAAGGAGAGGTGACACGGAGCTCACACACAGCCAGCAGACAAGACACAGGCGGGGGAGGGGGGGCAGGCTGCAAGCGGCTTCTACATATCCCGCCACATGTCTGAGGAGGCGGAGCTTATACAACTACCCCTTCCCCCCTTCCTCTGCGGCCTTATTCATAAAGACGACAAAGAGAGGGGGGGGGGGCAGCACACATGTGGAAGTGCAGCAACCAATCCGGTTTCAGCTTACTGGGATCAGGCATAAAGGAGAACTCCGACACGGGCTTTAGTCCTCTCCTTTATACGGACATGGCTTCTGCTGCTAGGACATCTTCAGTCCTTGACAGCGGGGGAGGAGGGCAGATTATAATGGCCCTCCCACTCATGTCTGCTTACCCTTACCCAGGTCATGCCCCTCCCACTCATGTTTGCTTACCCTTACTCAGAACACGCCCCTTCCACTAGTGTCTTACCTTACTCTTACCCAGTACACGCCCTTCCCACTCATGTCTTATCTTACCCAGAACATGCCCCTCCCACCAGAACATGCCCCACCCACTCATGTCCTAGCTTACCCTTACCCAGTACATGCCCCTCCCACTCATGTCTTACCTTACACAGTACATGCCCCTCCCACTCATGTCTTAGCTTACCCTTACCCAGGCCATACCCCTGCCATGCCCTTCCCCACACCCAGGCCATGCATAGTCCTTTGTCCCCCTTGAAGAGGGTCTTCCTAGCCATGAATACCTCAGGAAGATGATTTTGGACGGGTTGCGATGGGTTACTGCACTCTGAATCACCTTATTAACCCTGAAAGTGTCCCAGAATTTTATCTGGACCCCCCAATTTCTGAACATTTGTGCCCCTCCAGACTATAATTCTGACATGGGGGTGGAGCTCTGGCTGGCGGATGAACTCAGAAGGGCTCAGTCTGGGACAATGTCATCAGAAGGCAGGTAAAGGGACCAATGACAAGGTGTGAAATCCCTTCCACCTGGCCCTCCGGACATACAGCTCAATACATCACACTACATCACACTATGGCCGTCAGTGGCGTCAGCCATATTGTGGGCGGAGCTCATCTACTTCACAGTACCCTGCGCTCTCCAACCTATCACAACCACCCGATCAATATAAGAACCCGCATGTGCCGGTTTACCTGTGAAAGGACCGTATTCGGCCCAATTTCGCGGATCTGGCTGTCTGGGGGTGACGAGTCCCTAGGAGGGAGGAGATCACCAGACCACTGACAGTTGCTTCTCTCCAACTGCCAAACCTCATACTGGTAACTACCGCCTGACACATGACTGAGCTCTGTACAGGAGGGGGATGGGAAGAACTTCTATAGTTCACTCAGGAGCTGGAAGGCAGCAGTAGTATTGCAGATTTGAGGGGTGTAGGTTTGGTATTTGCACATTTGGGGGTGTAGGTTTGGTCCTATTTGAACACGTGGGATGTAGGTTTGGTATTTTTTGCAGATTTGTGGGGCAGGTTTGGTAATATTTGAAGATTTGGGGGTGTAAATATAGTATGGCAGATTTGGTATTATTGGAGATTTGGGGGGTGTAGGTTTGGTCATATTTGAACATTTGGGATGTAGGTTTGGTATTTTTTGCAGATTTAGGGGTGTAGGTTTGGTATGTGCACATTTGGGGGTCTAGGTTTGATATTTGCAGATTTGGGGGTCTAGGTTTGGTATTTGCAGATTTAGGGGTGTAGGTTTGATATTTGCAGATTTGGGGGTCTAGGTTTGATATTTGCAGATTTAGGGGTGTAGGTTTGATATTTGCAGATTTAGGGGTGTAGGTTTGATATTTGCAGATTTGGGGGTCTAGGTTTGATATTTGCAGATTTGGGGGTCTAGGTTTGATATTTGCAGATTTAGGGGTGTAGGTTTGATATTTGCAGATTTGGGGGGGTAGGTTTGATATTTGCAGATTTGGGGGGGTAGGTTTGATATTTGCAGATTTGGGGGTCTAGGTTTGGTCTTATTTGAACATTTGGGATGTAGGTTTGGTATTTTTTTGCAGATTGGGGGGGTGTAGTTTTGGTAATATTGCAGATTTGGGGGTGTAGGTTTGATATTTGCACATTTTGAGGGATTATATGGGGAGAGTGCTGAACGTTTGTTTTGTGTTCATCAGTTGGATATGTTAGGGGTTAGAACTTGTATTTCGATTTTTTAGCGCAGAGCGTGGTTTGGTTCAATAACTCCGGGTGTGACAGGTCCTCTTTACGGTGAGTGAAAGCTTAGTTCCATAGGCAGCTCCTTTCTCAGTTTCTTTTCTAATCCTCGCGGTATCTGGCAGATTTTGTCAGACACGGAACTTTCTTGGAAAATGTTTGAAGTCAATAAAGAAATGCGTACACAGAACCTTTGCTTGCAGAGATCCCTCCGCCCATAGCTGTCACCAGACACAGAAGACATTGCATCAATGCGTTTCCTGCTTCAGTAGGTGGCTAAATAACCAATACATGGACCTTCTGAGGTTAAAGTGTCCTGATTCTGGCAATCCAAACTGAGCGTATGACGAATAATTACACAAGCAGAGATGACCTTCAAGTGCACAGGTCATGCCAGTGGAAAAGGCAGCTGGAGTAATAGGCAGAGTGAGAATCATTCCCACCCCCTTCAACCTCCCAAACATCTCTTTTGGACCTTTACCATTCTGGCCAGTGGCCACCCTCATTAACCAATCACCATTTCCTCCTGCTGACCTCCATATTGCTCCTGTGTAATAATGAAGGGGGTCAGTGGGAGGAACCACTTGTAGTTTCATCAACTTCTCCTGAAGTAGGAAGATCTTGGCCTGAAAAGTATCCCTAGAAGGCCCAAGTGATGCAATGAAATCAGAGAGAACTTCTTGATGTTCAGGGTCCATCAGAAGTCCTCCAAGGTGAGTAGTGTGTTCAACACATTGGAGTCCGAGGTCAGAAAGGTCTGTTCTCACAGCAACAGATCACCAGGTGCCGGTTGACTAGGACATCTTTGAAGGAACTTTGTTAACTCTTTGGGGGGGCGTCAAAGAGCAGGGCCACAGATAGATAAGCAGATCAAGGTTCATCTCCACCCCCTCCAACCTCCCAAACATCTCTATTGGACCTTTACTATTCTGGCCAGCCTCACTAACCTATCACCATTTCCTCCTGCTGACCTCCATATTGCTCCTATGTAATGATGAAGGGGTCAGAGGGAGGAACCGCTTGTAGTTTCATCAATTTCTCCCGAAGTAGGAAGATCTTGGCCTAAAATAGTATCCCAGAGAAGGCCCAAATGATGTGATGAAATCAGAGAGGACTTCTTGATGTTCAGGATCCATCTGAAGTCTTCAAAGGTGCGCAGTGTGGTCAACACATTGGAGTCGGAGGTCAGAGAGGTCTGTTCTTGCAGCAAAAGTTCCTCCAGATGCCGAATGACTGGGACAACTTTGGAGAAGGCGACTAAAAGCTGGTGTCAGGACCTTCATGAACACTTTTGAAGGGGTGAAGAGATAGGCCACAAACAGATAAGCAGAGCAAGGTTCATCCCCACCCTCTCCAACCTACCAAACATCCCTCTACCGGACCTCCACATATGTATTAATGTAGGGGTCATTTGGAGGAACCACTAGTAGGTTTCGTCAACACCGCCTGGAGTAGGAAGACCTTGGTTTAAAAAAGTATCCCTGGGAAGGCCCAAATGATGTGATGAAATCAGAGAGGACTTCTTGATGTTCAGGATCAATCTGAAGTCCTCAAAGGTGCGCAGTGTGGTTAACACATTGGAGTCGGAGGTCAGAGAGGTCTGTTCTCACAGAGACAGATCATCCAGGTGCCAGACAAGGACACCTCTGAGGAGTAGAAGGCCGAGAACTGGTGTGAAGATCTTCAGGTGTGCTCTTGGGGTAGAAGAGAAGGGCCACAAACACTTTGCGGTTGTCGCTTACAGAAGGTGAAGAACGACACTCCCGAAGTTTTGGTTTCCCAGCAGACCTCAGGGGTCCCATTCGGTGTTGTGGAAGGGAAAGGCAAGTCGTCTTCTTCTGTACAGGTAGATCCTTCATTGAGAATTGAAGTTTTTTATGTGCCAAGGTTGCTTTGAGCTTTACAGGAAGAGTGGCGATTGAACGTGACTTCAGCTGCCATTCCCTCCGGGTTTGCTGGCCGCTTTCACCGATGGTAATCTTTGCTTACAATTTTATTTTTCATAATCTCGTTGTGAACAGCTCAGATCTGTGACTGGTCACTGCTCCCTAGTTCTATAAACCTGAGTAGTGATTGGACTATACTATGAATAAGGATCCTATACAGGGTGAGGGTGTAAGTACAGCGTTGGATCAAAAGGATTAAAATAAGGGAAAGGGCTTCAAGTGAAAACTGCGGGGGCTGCACTATCTACACGGGGGTCCCCAAAACACTTTGAAATATAAAAAAATAGATGAAAACACCAGGAAAGAGGTTAGTCCAGTAAGTTTTTATTGTTCATGACAATAAATCCAACGCCTTAGTTCCCTGAAATGCGTTGGATTTATTCTGTTGTCAATAAAAATCTACTGGACCCCCATCAGTTCTGCGGCCCGCCTACTGGACCCCCAGCAGTTCTGCGGCCCGCCTACTGGACCCCCAGCAGTTCTGCGGCCCTCCTACTGGACCCCCAGCAGTTCTGCGGCCCTCCTACTGGACCCCCAGCAGTTCTGCGGCCCTCCTACTGGACCCCCAGCAGTTCTGCGGCCCTCCTACTGGACCCCCAGCAGTTCTGCGGCCCGCCTACTGGACCCCCAGCAGTCCTGTGACCCTCCTACTGGACCCCCATCAGTCCTGTGACCCTCCTACTGGACCCCCATCAGTCCTGTGACCCTCCTACTGGACCCCCATCAGTCCTGTGACCCTCCTACTGGACCCCCATCAGTCCTGCGACCCTCCTACTGGACCCCCATCAGTCCTGCGACCCTCCTACTGGACCCCCATCAGTCCTGCGACCCTCCTACTGGACCCCCATCAGTCCTGTGACCCTCCTACTGGACCCCCATCAGTCCTGTGACCCTCCTACTGGACCCCCATCAGTCCTGTGACCCTCCTACTGGACCCCCATCAGTCCTGTGACCCTCCTACTGGACCCCCATCAGTCCTGCGGCCCTCTAACCCACTTTCCAGTCTCAGGAAAAGGTGACTGATCCAAGTACTATCCCCTCGGAGACGATGACTCCTCTATGTGGCATCTATAGAGAGGGGCAACATTACCAAACATCCAAGCCTTGAATCAGAGGATGAGAGTATCAGAGTGAAGCCGGGTGACCGGTACTCATCAGGTGACCGCAGTATAACCCCCAATATGAAGACTCCAAAGACCCCCTCCCCCATCAGAGAGCGCCATTACATAACATCGTCCAATAAAATCTACTGATGAAGTCACATGACGACACAAAGCTGGAAGTGGATCCTAGAGACTGGCCCCTCTACATGTGTCACCCCGTTACCCCGCCCCCATCACCCCCTACAACACAAGGCGGGCGTGCGCCCACTTACCGGAGAGCGATTCTGTTGCTGGGTCGTCATTGTCTGTGGTGGCTGCTGGTACACCAGTGTGGCCGTGGCATTCTGTCCTGTGGCATAAGAGGCCTGAAGAAAGAACTTTATGTTAAAAGTCAGGAGGCAGATTAGAGAAGTGATCAGATGTCAATAATCAATAAATAATCAATAAATAATCAATAAATCTGACAGTGAAAATCACAACCCCCATCCCACAAAAGACTGGATGTAAATTTATTCTGTATGTATGGACTCTGCACAGTACTACTTCTCTTGTCCTGTATGTTGGGTGTAATTCTCGGTATCTGTTCTTATTCTGTATGTATGGACTCTGCACAGTACCACTTCTCTTGTCCTGTATGTCGGGTGTAATTCTCGGTATCTGTTCTTATTCTGTATGTATGGACTCTGCACAGTACTACTTCTCTTGTCCTGTATGTCGGGTGTAATTCTCGGTATCTGTTCTTATTCTGTATGTATGGACTCTGCACAGTACTACTTCTCTTGTCCTGTATGTCGGGTGTAATTCTCGGTATCTGTTCTTATTCTGTATGTATGGACTCTGCACAGTACTACTTCTCTAGTCCTGTATGTCGGGTGTAATTCTCGGTATCTGTTCTTATTCTGTATGTATGGACTCTGCACAGTACTACTTCTCTTGTCCTGTATGTCGGGTGTAATTCTCGGTATCTGTTCTTATTCTGTATGTATGGAGATTTTTATTTGTAAAAACAAACAAGATACATAATAACAGACTAACTGACTTAAAATAACATAAATACAACAATTACTGACATGTTGTTTAGGTCAAAAACTTAGCAGTTAAAAAAGGGCATTAATAGGAAACAAATGTCACAATAAGACTCCTTTCCATAAGTCTATACTTCTCCAACATTTCCTAATTTCCAAACCCTTAATCCATCGTAACTCGGATAACACTAAACCTGCAATTTTACTGGAGATAAACTGTTCATTATGCATGGCAACTTTAGTCCTTGCATGCCATTGATAGTACTTGACTACGGTAATGATGATATACATTGTCCCTCTATCTACACCGTGTATTGTTGGGGGAACACCATAAAGCCTGTCTGAGCAACTTAGGTTTTCCAACCTTTGGATCCCAACTCCAGCAGCTACTTCCTTCCAGACTTCACGGCTTCCCCAACAATCCACCAAGAAATGCTCCATGGACTCCTCCTGATTACAGCCCAAAGGGCAGATCCTTTCAGATGCGGCCAGACCTTTCATGTTCCCCCTCACATACATCTTCCCATGGAGAGACAGCCAGGCAATGTCATGAAACTTTGAGGGTAATCTGGGGCTATTCAACAACTTTAAGCTTTCCTCCATAACAGCTGTAGTGCAGTCTCTGAGTACAAGTGGAGAACAGAAAAAGGTCCTACAGATCCTCTGGTATAACAATTTCCTTGGACTTTTTTTAAGGTAGGATTTCTCAATCCCCCACCTCCTCATAGACTTCAGAGCTGAGTCCAGATATGGTGGGAGATAACCCTGAGTACATCTCTTCCTCTTGAGAGAACCGCCCCGCATCCAGGACTCTGCACGAGGCAATATCCAGGCCCTAACACTGTTTACCCACGGAGGGCCAACATCGGAGTCCAAACACCCAAAATTAACTTTAAGAAACAGAGAATCAAAAAACACCTTAGGATTTATCATATTCAACCCACCCTCTTTGTTCAGCAGGTAAGTAACCCCTCTTTTTATTGGATTCAGTCTATTACCCCAGAAGAGCTGAAAAAACAGACTGAAGAGCCTTGCAGAGAAAGATTCTGGCAACGGAAAAACCATAGAGACGTATAGAAAGATAGGAATTAAGTACGTCTTCAACATTTTGACCCTTTCTCTGTAGGTCAACTTGCAATTCTTCCATCGCTGAACCCTTGCATTTCCAGCATCCAATTTCTCCTCCCAATTTAGCCTGGCATTATCTTCCCTTCCAAACTTAACCCCTAAGATCTTAAGACAACTTGAAGCTTTTGCAAACTGGGGCAGATCAAAATCTGGATCACCCTGCAGTGTCCAGAGAGCTTCACTCTTCTCAAAGTTGACAACAGACCCAGAGGCCTCAGAGTAAGTTCCAATGGAAGCTGCTAGCAACTGGGCCTCATGGGAGGTGGACACCACTACAGTGACATCATCCGCATAAGCGAATACGGATAGGGCCGAGGCATGGGGCACAGGTACCCCCCGAAAATCACACTCCTGCAGTGATCTCAAAAAAGGATCAATGGCAAAAACATATAAGAGGGGACTCAAGGGGCAACCCTGCCTCACCCCAGCCTCAACCCCAAAAGTACCGCCCTGCCACCCATTGATAAGTGGAAAACTCTCAGCTTTCCAGTATAAAGTTCTCAGCCAATCAACAAATAACCTTGGGATACCATACTTTAACAAAGTCGCCCACAGATACCCATGGTCAACCCTGTCAAAAGCTTTAGCTTGGTCTAAACTCACCATATACTTCCCATGCCTAAGAACCTTACACCTCTCAAAAGCTTCCCTCAAGGAAATGAGAGCACCATAAATATTCCGCCCTTTTACCGTGCCATACTGACAGTCTGTCAATAGTGCTGGAGAAAAACACTTCAACCTAGAAAATATTTTTGCCAGAATCTTCCGGTCTACATTTAAAAGGGCTATAGGCCTCCAGTTCTTGATGTCATTAGGTTCTCTACCCTTGAACAGCAGAACTAAGGATGATACTCTCATGGATGGAGGCATCAGGCGTTTCTCCAAACAACTTTTAAACACATCCACCAGAATCGGAGCCAGGAGCTCTTTAAATTTCTTATAAAATTCAGCTGTAATGCCATCAGGTCCTGGTGCCTTCTTTTGACGTAATTTATCAATAGCCTCCCTAACTTCCTCCACCGTTATGTCTGCTGTCAAAGGAGAAAAATCCAAAATGATCAACAACAGGACCTGGAACCGCCTCCAAGAACTGTGCCATCTTCTTCTTATCCAAACCCTTCTCCCGAAATAAGTCAGCATAGTATGATCTTACCACTCCCAGAATACCCTCCTGAGACTCCTGCAAAATCCCCTGGGAATCCTTCAGCCCCATCATTAACTTCCTAGTCACCTTGTCCCTACAATTTTCAAAGGGATCAGGTGTCCCTGGGGATCCATAATCCCGTTCAAATACCAGGGAGTTGTATCTGCTATATTGATATTGACTTAGCTCAGATTTTACTTGATCAATCTTCCTCCCTGCCTCCAACCCGCCAGAATAAAGCAACTCCAGCTCTTTCCTCAGCCTGAGATAATGGCTATATCTACTTTTCCCCATTTTAGCAGACAACTTCCTCAAGAGAGAAGAGATGTCCTTTTTAACATCCTCCGCCGTACAGTCATAGAAGTCTAGTCTCTCAGCATGGTGTTGCAAGAGGTTCTGTACTTGTTGCTGGACAGATACATCTTCTAAGAGATTAGAGTTTAGCCTCCATAGCCCCCTGCCCATATCAGGATGCTTACAGGTTCCCAGACAAAAGTAAAGGGCCACATGATCTGAGTAAGGTACCAGCTTCTCACTCATATTGGTCACCAATTCTGTAGGACTTACCAGTGCCATATCTAGTCTGCTTTTGATATTACCGCGAAAGAAGGTGAAGCCTGGCTTCCTGCCATTTTGTGCAAAAATATCACTTAAACCGGTTTGCAAAATAATACGATTAAGAACTTTGGAGTCACTACCCACCACCCTACCAGAAGAACGGTCACTTGATGTCCTAGTGACATTAAAGTCTCCTACCATAACCACAGGGACTGATGTAAAAAGATAGGATTTCACATCATTAAATAACCCAATTCTTCCTGCTATTGTTTGAGGCCCATATATGTTAATTAATCGGAGTCTCCTGCCGTGAATTGTTACCTCCAATATAAGACATCTTCCCATTGACACCTCAGTGAGTCTATGCACTGTCACATCCTTAGTATTGAAAAGGATGGCAACACCTGCATAAGACTCCACAGCCAAAGACCAAAATGAGGGTCCTGTGTGCCACTCCCTCTCTGCCTCCCGCATAAGTCCAACAGATGTTAGGTGTGTCTCTTGTAAAAAATAGACATCAGCATCCAGGTACCTGAGGTGTTCAAAAACGGCATGCCTTGTCCTCCTGTTTTTAATGCTGTTCACATTGCTGGAGACAATGTTTAGAGAAAAACCTGCCATCACAGCAAAGAGGAGAAAAAATAAGACCCCCATTATAAGTCAGAATCGGAGTCACTCTGCTGACTACCAGTTTCCATATCAGATTCTGCGGATCCAGGATCAGGGGGCGGACGCCTCTTAGTGGGCGGGTCATCCTCTGAGCCAGTCGCATACTCCTTTTCCACTCTTTTTAATTCCTGCTCCAGTTCCTGGGCCTCCAGAGAATAGGAGCCCACATCCGAATCTGACAACGCTTCATACCTATTGGTGGAAAGTGCCGTACCCACTTCTGGTGCCCCTTTCACTTTTTTAGATGACTTCTGCACTAATATCCAGTCACTTTCGGGTTTACGGGTAGACTTATCTTTTTTATTCCTCCTCTTCTGACCACTGATCTTCACAGAGACAGGAACTGGAACAGAAGAGGAGTGTGGGACCGGCTGCTCCTCAGCCTGCTGAACACTGTCCGTCCGCCCGGGAGTAGTCTCCTGGACCTCCGGGACCACCTCCTCCCTAGTCAATACAGCCCCATTCATTAAAGCTTCCTCCTCTAGTTGTTCTGCTGCAGCCAACAATTCATTGTCTGCAGATTCCCCATCCTTATTATGGAAGGCCTCCGGGCAATCCCTATGGAAATGGCCAAGCCCACCACATAGATTGCACTTAACCTTCTCACAGGTAGAACTGATGTGGCCAACCTCCCCACAAAGATTACACTTCAGGATCGTACAAACATTCGCCACATGGCCGGATTTACCACATTTATAACATAACCTGGGCTGACCTGCATAGAAGCAAGCTCCTCTCTCCCGCCCAATGAAAAAAGAGTTTGGCAGGTGATGGGTAACATTGTTACTTTGCCTCAACTTGACAAGAACCCTCCAGCCACCCGTCCAGATCCCATCACTGTCTTTAGTTTTTGTCAACTCAGAAACCATTTCACAATGTCTTCTAAGCCAGATGACAACATCCTGAGGGGGCACAGTCCTGGGGGGGCACAGACTCATTCCAGAACATGATGGTAACATTTGCTGTGTCAGGTTTGGAGATGGGAATAAAGATGAAATTCCTCCAACCCTCTTTGTCCCGCAAACCACTGAAACTGGCCCAGAACCTGTCTAAGTCAGACATGAGCTTAAAGCTGACATCATAACCTTGTCTGTCAGGGAGATTGATGACTGCCAGTATGTCTGCAGGAGCAAACCCCATCTGATGACACAGCAACTCCCTTACTACAAACCTCCGATCAGGGAGCTCCTCTCTGGAACCCCTATGCTTCAATCTCACCACATTCCTTCTCTTAAAGGCCTGACCAGTATAATTGTTACTGGTGGAAAAAGAAGGGGCCCCACGGCTCCAGGCATTCCGAGGAGGGACATGACCAGATGGACCAGCATTCCCTTGTGGAGCAGGTGGTGGATCCACCAAAGGGGGGAAATCCTGAGGGTTATTCTGAACTGACTCCTCCATCGCTACATTCTCAGAGCCCTCAGACTGCTGATGACCCCATTCAGATATACCAGCATTGATAACATCAGAATCATTCACCACATCAATATTAGTGACATCATCACTGCACCTCATATCATCATTACTAGTTACCCCAGTGTTACTCCCCCCATGAACACCAGTCCCCCCAGCATGGCTCCCCACATGAACACCAGTCCCCCCAGCATGGCTCCCCACATGAACACCAGTCACCCCAGCATGGCTCCCACCAGGAGTACTAGTGGCAGCAGCACTGTTCTCACAATCCATGCGCTGGGAGTCCACCATGTCACTCCCCTGAGTCTCCTGTACTGTGAATGTCTGCTGGGTTATACTGAAGTTCCCATCACCCTCCAGAGCTGGAAGTCCAGCAGGAGGATCTGCTCCAACCTCACTGCCCTCCAGAGGTTGCACAGTCTTCCCTTCAGGAGACACATGTGGTGGCTGCGTGCGTTGGACCGAATCCCCAGAGCCTGACTCTGTAGAAGACTCAATCCTTCCACTCAATCCCGCCTCAAATCGATCACGATTGTAGTACACCTCCGCCACTGGTCCCAGTTCTTCCAGAACAGCATCAATGTCCTTTGACACACCGGCCAGTTCAATGCCCAGGGAGTTCAGTTTGCTGTCATATAAAAATTCCTTCTTGGGGTTGGCAGCTTTAAGACGATAAACAGAGTCAATCTGCTTCTGGATCCTAGTCTTGGCTTTCCTCAGGGACTCCATTCTTTTTACCAGGAAAGGAATCTTGTCAGCCAGGTGCAGCGCAGGTTCAGACTTTAACACTTTCTGCTTCGCGGCTGCAGGACGCTTGAAATCCTGATCCACCTTCCCATTACCAGTACTGGTCTGAGGGTCTCTCCTGGGTGTAGATGGTTTCACTGGTGCAGATTGTGGAAAATTATTACCACCCTCCTCTTTATTCTGCTGCAGCTTAGAGCGCGATGAACGTCCCTGGCCGCTGCCCACCATTACACACTGTTGTAAGTTCTCTTTAATGGTTTTTTGTTCTAAGGAAGTTCTGGTGTATTTGCGAGGAGTACTGGGAGAAGCCGATGTCTCTGCTCCACTCTGAGCTCTATGAGCTGCACTCTGCTGAGCTTGCTGTGGTTGTAATGGCTGGCTGGATTGGATCACGCTTCCAGAAACTGGACTGTACTGGGTGGTATTAGTAAGTTGCTGAACTGAATGAGCCCCACTCTGAGGGGTTTGCATTGATTGTAATGACTGGCTGGATTGAGTTGCACTTCCAGAGTTTGGATTGTGCTGAGCAATAACATGTCTCTGAGTAGACTGAGCTGCACTGTGCTGGGCTTGCTGGGCCTGCAATGGCTGGCTGGATTGGATCACATTTCCAGAACTTGGACTGTACTGGGTGTCATGTTGCTGGACTGAATGAGCCCCACTCTGAGGGGTTCTTTGAGTTGTACTTCCAGTGTTTGGACTGTGCTGAGCTATGATAACATGTCTCTGAGTAGACTGAGCTGCACTGTGCTGGGCTTGCTGGGCCTGCAATGACTGGCTGGATTGAGAACTCTTTTGCTGAATAACATCACCAGACTTCCTCTTATCAGTATTATCGGTACTTTTCATACAAACATTTCCACGTCTACTTACAGTCTCTGCAGATTGCTTCCCATTCCCAGAGCTCCGTCCTCCGGCTTCACCACCAACCACTGCTTCACCTGACAGTCCTTGTGTAGGCCGGAAAGCCTGGGACTCTCCTGAGAGAGATCCCCGCCCAGGGGAGCCCAACCCTGGGCTTGTACCAGACATCAGAGAGGAGCTCAGCACCACACAGACTTCAGCTGCTCCACAAGCAGCCACACCCTCTGCACAGTACTACTTCTCTTGTCCTGTGTGTCGGGTGTAATTCTCGGTATCTGTTCTTATTCTGTATGTATGGACTCTGCACAGTACTACTTCTCTTGTCCTGTATGTCGGGTGTAATTCTCAGTATCTGTTCTTATTCTGTATGTATGGACTCTGCACAGTACCACTTCTCTGTATGTCGGGTGTAATTCTCGGTATCTGTTCTTATTCTGTATGTATGGACTCTGCACAGTACCACTTCTCTGTATGTCGGGTGTAATTCTCGGTATCTGTTCTTATTCTGTATGTATGGACTCTGCACAGTACTACTTTTCTTGTCCTGTATGTCGGGTGTAATTCTCGGTATCTGTTCTTATTCTGTATGTATGGACTCTGCACAGTACTACTTCTCTTGTCCTGTATGTCGGGTGTAATTCTCGGTATCTGTTCTTATTCTGTATGTATGGACTCTGCACAGTACTACTTCTCTTGTCCTGTATGTCGGGTGTAATTCTCGGTATCTGTTCTTATTCTGTATGTATGGACTCTGCACAGTACTACTTCTCTTGTCCTGTGTGTCGGGTGTAATTCTCGGTATCTGTTCTTATTCTGTATGTATGGACTCTGCACAGTACTACTTCTCTTGTCCTGTATGTCGGGTGTAATTCTCGGTATCTGTATGGACTCTCGGTTGGGGTCACCTGATTGGTCGGGTACAGGTTGTGACTCATCACTCTCGGATGACTCGGCACTCTGTAGAGTTGCAGTCACAGTCTATAAATACCCGTCTATATTGGGAGCGGCGGCGGCGGGGATCCGCGCTCTCACACTGTTTACAGATGGCGGCTCACAATTACCCTTAATGACATTTCACACCTTTCCAGGAAAAGGTCTCAGGCAGAAGTTCTGAACATTGGCGCCGGTTATAAAGGGAAATCACAGGATTTCGTGAGAACCCTTTGCTGGGAAATCTCGTCTACAGGAGTGTTACTAGCAGGAAGCACAGACTGTGAGAAGTGCAGCCCTGTGATTGGAGGAATGTGGAGCAGCAGAGAACAATGCACAGATCCTGAACACATCTCTCACAATGATACAAAACACTATAAAAAAGGTGGGTGGTCAGTCCCCGCCCCCCCGACCTACCTGTGACAGTCCCGGGGATGAAGCATGCCCAGGAGGTGTAGCAGCCAGATTGGGGTGCCCCTTGGTCAGGTCGTGTGTAGAATACGGCGAGGGGGCGGGAGGTCCCGGCTGCCTCGCTACTTGTGCCGCCACCTGCAGAGAACACAATGACATTTCACTACAAATGGCAGGTAAAAAAAATAACAAAAAAACAGTAAAAAAATAAAAAAAATCATTATCAGCTCCCCTCCCCCTCTGCTAAAACCAGATCAGCTTTAACTGGTGTGTGATAGCGAGGGACAGATGTGAGAAGGTCAAATGAAATGCATACGTCTGAGCCATCACAGTGCAGATACAGTCAACGCGTTTCAGGGGCCGGGACTCCCTTCTTCAAGGTTTGGTAAATGACTGGTCAGGATAAAATGATAGAGAGCGCCAGGATTAAAGCAAGGAAGGGATCATCCAGCTGGATCTGTCACCTATAGCTTTGATCCTGTCTCTCTCTATCATTTCACCCCAATATATCATCAGATATTGTCCAAGCTGTGAAAAAAAAAGTGGTCCAGTCCCCTGAAACACGTTGGCTGTGTCGGTTATTTTAACTAATAAAGCGAGATGAAAATTTGTACTATCTGCTCCTAACCAAATGCCCAGATCAGCTGGAACAATTGCAAGTAGTTTTGTTTTCTCATATTTTTATTCGTTAGGAACAGATACAATCAACGCGTTTCAGGGGGCGGGACTTTCTTCTACAAGGTTTGGTAAATGACTGGTAAAATAATCAGGATGAAATGATACAGAGAGCCGGGATCGAAGCTAGCAAGTTAGTGTCTATCTGGCTCTGTTACCTATAGATCTGATCCTGGCTCTCTATCATTTCACACTGATATATATCACCGGTCATTTACCAAATCTTGAAAAATGGAGTCCCGCCCCCTGAAACACGTTGGCTGTGTCTGGTATTTTAACTAATAAAGCTTTAAAGTGAGATAAACGTTTGTACTATTTGCTCCTAACCACACGCTCAAATCAACTGGAGCTTAGGCGAGTGGAGGTTAAATAATACATATACATCTTCCAAGCCAGCAGTTCAGATACAGGCAACGCGTTTCAGGGGTCGGGACTCCGTTCTTCAAGGTTTGGTAAATGACTGGTCAGGATAAAATGATAGAGAGCGCCGGGGTTAAAGCAAGGAAGGGAGCATCCGGCTGGATCTGTCACCTATAGCTTTGATCGTGTCTCTATCATTTCACCCCAATATGTCACCAGACATTGTCCAAGCTGTGAAAAAAGGGGTCCAGTCCCCTGAAACACGTTGGCTGTGTCGGTTATTTTAACTAATAAAGCTTTTTTTTTTTTTTTTTTACAAGAAAACTAATAAAGCTTTAAAGCGAGATGAAAGTTTGTACTATCCGCTCCTAACCAAACGCCCAGATCAGCAGGAACAATGTAAATAAGTTTCTCTTATTTTTATTCGTTAGGAACAGATACAATCAACGCGTTTCATGGGGCGGAACTTTCTTCTTTGGTAAATGACTGGTGATATAATCAGGATGAAATGATAGAGCTGGGATCAAAGCTATAGACGAGAGCCAGACGGACGCTCACTTGATAGCTTTGATCTCAGCTCTCTCTAACATTTCACACTGATATATATCACCAGTCATTTACCAAACCTTGAAAAAGGGAGTCCATCCCCCTGAAACACGTTGGCTGTGTTGGTTATTTTAACAAATAAAGCTTTAAAGCGAGATGAAAGTTTGTACTAGCTGCTGCTAAGCACATGCCCGGATCAGTTGGACTGATGTGAGTGGGGGTTAAGACTTATGACTTATGCATCCTCCAAGCCAGCGCTCAGTTTAGGATATAGACCCGATTCTGGACCGCCGCCCCTCTGATCACAACAGTCTAATCGCTCAATTAATGAGCATCATCTGGGTGTGAAGTCAGCATAGCCCAGTACGAACTTCCATCTCATATAAAAGTTTCATTTGTTAGGAACAGACACAGTCAACATGTTTCAGGGGAGAGGACACCCTTCTTCAAGGCTCGGACAAGGACTGATGATATAATCACGATGAAATGATACACAGAGCCAGAATCAAAGCTAGCGTGTTCCACAACAAGTAAGCATCTGGATGGCTCTGCTGCCTTTAGGACACGCTAGCTTTAAACCCGGCTCTATCATTTCACCCTCAAATATATCCCCAGACATCCCCATACATCTGTGAAAAGGGGGGTCCAGTACCCTGAAACACGTTGACTGTGTCTGTTATTTTTAATGAATAAAGTTTGAAAGCAAGATGAAACTTTGTACTACGTGCTTCTAACACGCCAGGATCAGCTGGACCGATGCGAGTCGTTTTGTTTTCTCATATTGTTTGTTTGATAGGACACAGCCAACACATTTCAGTGGGCGAGACTCCCTTCTTCAAGGTCTGGTAAATGACTGGTGATCTAATCAGGATGAAATGATACAGAGAGCCGGGATTAACGCTAGAAAGCGAGTGTCCGTCTGGCTCTGTTGCCTATAGCTTGGATCCCGGCTCCCTCTATCATTTCATCCTGATTATATCACCAGTGATTTACCAAACCTTGAAAAAGGGAGTCCCACCCCCGAAACACGTTGGCTGTGTCTGTTATTTTAACTAAGCTTTAAAGCGTGATGAAGGTTTGTACTAGGTGCTCCTAAGCACATTCCCAGATCAGCTGGACCGAAGTGAGAAGAGGTTAAATAAGACGTATACATCCTCCGAGCCAGCGTTCAGTTTATGGCATAGACCCGGTTCTGGACTGCCGCCCCTCTGATCACGATGGTCCAGTGGCTCAACCAATGTCTGCATGTGAGGTCAGCATAACCAAGTACATACTTCCATCTCATATAAAAGCTTTGTTAGGAACAGACACAGCCAACATGTTTCAGGGGATGGGACTCCCTTCATCAAGCTCAGAAAATGACTGTTGATATAATCAGGATGAAATGATACAGAGAGAGGGGATCAAAGCTAGAGTGTTCTACAAGTGAATATCCAGATGGTTCTGTCGCCTTCAGCATTGATCCTGGCTCACTCTATCATTTCACCCCAATATATCAGCAGATGTTGTCCAACCTGTGAAAAAGGGGGGTCCAGTCCCCTGAAACAGGTCGCTTTAAAGCAAGATGAAAGTTTGTACTATGTGCTCCTAACCACATGCTCAGATCAGCCAGACCGATGTAAGTTTTGTTTTCTCATGTTTTTGTTTGTTAGGAACAACAGATACAGCCAACGTGTTTCAGGGGAAGGGACTCCCTTCTTCACTGGTGATATAATTAGGATGAAATGATACAGAGAGTCGGGATCAAAGCAGGGAAGGGAGTGTCCGGCTGGATCTGTCACCTACAGCGTTGATCCCGACTCTCTGCATCATTTCACCCTGATATATAATCACCAGACATTGTCCAAGCTGTGAAAATGGGGGTCCGGCCCCCTGAAACGCATTGGCTGTGTCTGTTATTTTAACTAATAAAAGCTTTAAAAGCGAGATGAAGGTTTGTACTGGGTGCTCCCTAACCACACACCATCTCTTCATAGGATCGGCCAAAAAAGAAAAAACGATCAGCAACACGGCTGACCGGCGTTTATTGTGCACTTTATACGCGCAGAAACAACGCCGTCTACACACGCCTCAAACATTTCCACCAATCAGAATACGGGGAAATAAATGGAGACATTCGTTTTCATGGCTTTGTGAATCGGCTCTCATATTACTTCTAAATCAATAAAAATCAGATGGAGAGGGAATATACTGTGTGGGGTCATCCATGGTGGTATCCGGTACTCACCGTGCTGTAGACGGCAGGGAAGATTCGGTCATCGAGGCTCTGCGGCAGGGCTCCCCGGGACAGTCTGGAATGTCGGTGGTTAAGGAACGTTCAATGAATTGTGAGAAATGTAAAATACAATCTGACTTTTACTGAACGACTAACTGCCGCTCAACGATGGACCAGAAGAGTACAGAAAGAGCCCTTGGGGGGGGGGGGGGGCATGCCAGGACCGGATCTGGCAGGGGCGGAGGCCCGCGCCCGCATAGGGCCCGGCAGGGGCGGAGGCCCGCGCCCGCATAGGGCCCGGCAGGGGCGGAGGCCCGCGCCCGCATAGGGCCCGGCAGGGGCGGAGGCCCGCGCCCGCATAGGGCCCGGCAGGGGCGGAGGCCTGCGCCCGCCCATGGCCCAATCTGGCAGGGGAGGCGCGCGCCCGCCCGCATAGGACCTGCCAGGTGAGGCACACTCCCATAAGGGGGATCACACAATCACTGCCCCTTCACCTCCAGGTGGAATTAGAGGAAGGAAACCCACCACGGAATTATTCTGAGCTCCTCAGACACTTTCACATCTATAAAATCGTCACTTTACAGCTTCAAAGTGGGCACAGCGAGCTGCCAGTCACACGAGTCTGAGTTGCCAGGGGCGGCGGGCAACGTAACCCAGAACAAGCACTCAAAAGGAGCAAATCATGTTAGAACAATGGCAGAGTCATGTGCCAAACAGTGTGTGTGCCCAGCACAATGCCAGCTTTGCCTGCCCAGCCCTTCCAATGGACGAGACTGGAAACCACTGGCAGAGGTCGCCTATTACAACAGCAGAGAGGAAAAGCTACATTAATGCAGATAGGTGCAATCCATGGTCTCCCAGCCTTGGTAAGTGCAAACCATCGTCCAGCAGAGGAAGGCACAACATTTTCCTGCACAGGTAGGTCAGTACAAAACATTGACTGCCAGGGTAGGTAGGTGCAAACCATCAGCTCCCAGTACAGAAGGGTGCAAACCACCATCTCCCAGTACAGGAAGATGCAAAATGTCGTCTGTCAGAAAACCTTTGCCTTGAAATCCACTTCAGATCCTTCCCATGTACAAAGGTTGCTGTTCAGAGATTGCCGCTCGGGGACCCACCACTACAGGGAAGCCGCTCAGGGACCCACCACTACAGGGAAGCCGCTCAGGGACCCACCACTACAGGGAAGCCGCTCGGGGACCCACCACTACAGGGAAGCCGCTCGGGGACCCACCACTACAGGGAAGCCGCTCGGGGACCCACCACTACAGGGAAGCCGCTCGGGGACCCACCACTACAGGGAAGCCGCTCGGGGACCCGCCACTACAGGGAAGCCGCTCGGGGACCCGCCACTACAGGGAAGCCGCTCGGGGACCCGCCACTACAGGGAAGCCGCTCGGGGACCCGCCACTACAGGGAAGCCGCTCGGGGACCCGCCACTACAGGGAAGCCGCTCGGGGACCCGCCACTACAGGGAAGCCGCTCGGGGACCCGCCACCACAGGGAAGCCGCTCGGGGACCCGCCACCACAGGGAAGCCGCTCGGGGACCCGCCACCACAGGGAAGCCGCTCGGGGACCCGCCACTACAGGGAAGCCGCTCGGGGACCCGCCACTACAGGGAAGCCGCTCGGGGACCCGCCACTACAGGGAAGCCGCTCGGGGACCCGCCACTACAGGGAAGCCGCTCGGACCCACCACTACAGGGAAGCCGCTCGGGGAACCGCCACTACAGGGAAGCCGCTCGGGGACCCACCACTACAGGGAAGCCGCTCGGGGACCCACCACTACAGGGAAGCCGCTCGGGGACCCACCACTACAGGGAAGCCGCTCGGGGACCCACCACTACAGGGAAGCCGCTCGGGGACCCACCACTACAGGGAAGCCGCTCGGGGACCCACCACTACAGGGAAGCCGCTCGGGGACCCACCACTACAGGGAAGCCGCTCGGGGACCCACCACTACAGGGAAGCCGCTCGGGGACCCACCACTACAGGGAAGCCGCTCAGGGACCCACCACTACAGGGAAGCCGCTCGGGGACCCACCACTACAGGGAAGCCGCTCGGGGAACCACCACTACAGGGAAGCCGCTCGGGGACCCACCACTACAGAGGAGCCTCTCGGGGACCCACCACTACAGAGGAGCCGCTCGGGGACCCACCACTACAGGGAAGCCGCTCGGGGACCCACCACTACAGGGAAGCCGCTCGGGGACCCACCACTACAGGGAAGCCGCTCGGGGACCCACCACTACAGGGGAGCCGCTCGGGGACCCACCACTACAGGGGAGCCGCTCGGGGACCCACCACTACAGGGAAGCCGCTCGGGGACCCACCACTACAGGGAAGCCGCTCGGGGACCCACCACTACAGGGAAGCCGCTCGGGGACCCACCACTACAGGGAAGCCGCTCGGGGACCCACCACTACAGGGAAGCCGCTCGGGGACCCACCACTACAGGGAAGCCGCTCGGGGACCCACCACTACAGGGAAGCCGCTCGGGGACCCACCACTACAGGGAAGCCGCTCGGGGACCCACCACTACAGGGAAGCCGCTCGGGGACCCACCACTACAGGGAAGCCGCTCGGGGACCCACCACTACAGGGAAGCCGCTCGGGGACCCACCACTACAGGGGAGCCGCTCGGGGACCCACCACTACAGGGGTCCCCCCCCCCCATGAAGTAGATCTCTGACATCTAGAAAGAAAGCTGGAGTAGACCTTTAATAATGGAAATCCCGGACAGATCCAGAGACAATGCTGGAAAACCGGCGCTGTTGCTGGATATGGGGGGGGGGGGGGGTCGGTGTGTAACCATCAGAATACATAAAGAAAACAGCAGCGGGTGGGGATGAGGAAACGTGCGCGGTGCAGAGAATGGCAGAGTCTGGCCGGTGGCAGGGTCGGGGGCGGCACTTTCCGGTGAAGAGAGAAATGATCTTTTATTCCAGTCACGTGCCGGGAAGGACGCGCCGACTTCGTTCTCCTCCAGCTGCAGCTGAACAGCCAGAATGGTTTTGGCTGATCTCAGCAGGCTGAATAGACTATAGAGGAACAGAGGGACCTGTGAGGAGGAGGAGCGGAGCATGATGGGAGATGCAGCACACTGCAGAATGCACGCACGCATGGCCGGCCGGCTCGTCCTGCCACAACACATCCCCCTCCAGCCACAACCAGTGCGGGGGGGGGGGGGGGGGGGTCACCACACCGCCTGGCAAAGGTCATTACACTAAATGTCACCTCAATCACTGAAATCCCATGGATGTACCCCGATAAAAGTCCTTTTATAAGCAATTTTCACTCTGCCAAGAATCCCAGGTGATCCCGCCATGAAGATCCATGTTCAGGCACTTCCTGTTTTAGGGTGACAACGCTCTGTCCCTCTTTCCCCATTGTGTTCTTGGGTTGTCACCCCCGACACACAAATGGCCATTTCATCACACATTACAAAGATGTGGCCTACTGTTGTCACCATCAAGAAACCCGCTTCGAAAGAGCACATGAAGTGGCTGCAAAGAGGATGTAAGGGGATCAGCAGCACTGAGATGGAACAAAGGAGGAAAATAAAAAAACACAGAGTAAACCATGTCCCTGAGTTCAGGTCACATCTAATTAGTGTTTAGTAGGGGGAGCTTACTCCTTAAACCTGCTGATCATCCCTGACTTTGGGGGTCTGTTGATAGTTGTACAGACGCTCGCTAATCATGGCAGCCTTGAGTGTGTAGGGGGTGGTGGGCACCATAGGAGGTCTGCAGAGAGTTGTACAGACCCTCTCATGTAGTGTGTGTGTGGGGTCTGGGGAAAGGGGTCTACATGGGCTGTAGATACTTGGATAAGTGTATAATCACGCTCTTATCATGGCAGCCGTCTTATGTATGTGAGATTTGGTGGGCACCATAGTGGGGGCTGTGGATAGTTGTACAGACACTCCCTCATCATGGCAGTCCTGTCATGTATGTAGGGGGTGGTGGACACCATAGTGGAGTCTGGATAGTTGTACAGACCCTCCCTCATCATGGCAGCCTCATGTATGTAGGGGGTGGTGGACACCATAGTGGAGTCTGGATAGTTGTACAGACCCTCCCTCATCATGGCAGCCTCATGTATGTAGGGGGTGGTGGACACCATAGTGGAGTCTGGATAGTTGTACAGACCCTCCCTCATCATGGCAGTCCTGTCATGTATGTAGGGGGTGGTGGACACCATAGTGGAGTCTGGATAGTTGTACAGACCCTCCCTCATCATGGCAGCCTCATGTATGTAGGGGGTGGTGGGCACCATAGTGGAGTCTGGATAGTTGTACAGACCATTTCATCATGGCAGCCCCCTCATGTATGTTGTGGGTGGTGGGCATGATAGTAGGTGCTGTGGATGGTTGTACAGCCTCCCTAGTCATGGCAGCCCCCTCATGTATGTTGGGGGTGGTGGGCACCCTAGTGGAGTCTGGATAGTTGTACAGACCCTCCATCATGGAACCCTCATGTATGTAGAGGGTGGTGGGGGCTGTTGATAGTTGTACAGACTCATGTATGTAGGGGGTGGTGAGCACCATAGTGAGGGCTGTGGATGGTTGTACAGACCATTTCATTATGGCAGCCCCCTCATGTATGTTGGGGGTGGTGGGCACGATAGTAGGGGCTGTGGATGGTTGTACAGCCTCCCTAGTCATGGCAGCCCCCTCATGTATGTTGGGGGTGGTGGGCACCATAGTAGGGGCTGTGGATGGTTGTACAGCCTCCCTACTCATGGCAGCCCCCTCATGCATGTTGGGGGTGGTGGGCACCCTAGTGGAGTCTGGATAGTTGTACAGACCCTCCATCATGGCAGCCCTCATGTATGTAGAGGGTGGTGGGGACTGTGGATAGTTGTACAGACTCTCTCGCATCATGGCAGGCCTTTCATAGATGTAGGGGGTGGTTCGCCCCATAGTGGGGGCTGTGGGTGGTTGTACAGACCCTCCTATCATGGCCGCCCACTTGTATGTAGGTGGTGGTGGGGGCTGTGGATAGTTGTACAGACTCTCTCTCATCATGGCAGCCCTTTCATGTATATTGGGGGGTGGTGGGCACCATAGTGGGGGCTGTGGATGGTTTTACAGACCCCCCTATCATGGCCGCCCACTTGTATGTAGGTGGTGGTGGGGGCTGTGGATAGTTGTACAGACTCTCTCTCATCATGGCAGCCCTCTCATGTATATTGGGGGTGGTGGGCACCATAGTGGGGGCTGTGGATGGTTTTACAGACCCTCCCATCAGGGCTGCCCACTTGTATGTAGGGGGTGGTGGGCACCATAGTAGAGTCTGGATAGTTGTACAGATCCTTTCATCATGGCAGCCCTCATGTATGTAGGGGGTGGTGGGCACCATAGTGGGGTCTGCGGATAATTGTTCAGACTCCTCTCAGGTATCCAATGTGGAGATCTCCAGGGATGGTGACCTCCAGAATACAGGTAGGAAGCATCTGGCAACCAGGATTTACATTTGACATTCCATCCACCCACACTTCCTCCAACGGCAGAAAATAAACAGAAAAGCCTCCGGCCGCCTCGCAAAACTCCAGACAACAAAAATTCTCTGGTAGTGCAGTCATTCAGATTTGCATATATTATCTGCGACAGATGAACCAAGGATAAAATAACAGGCCGGACCAGATTTCCTAACAGTACCGGCAATCCAAAACCATCAACTGACAAGATTCATCATGCCGACTGCAATCTAAGACACAAACATGGTCCAGGGTAAAGGGGTGCAAGGTTAACTCAACGAGGACATGGGGGAATCTACGACATTGCTTGTCTAATACCAAAAAAACCTCCTAGAGCAGTGGTCTCCAAACTGTGGCTCGGGGGCTGGATGCAGCCCTTTTCTTGCCTTTATCCGGCCCTTGGGTCACTATCCCCCTACTGATAGGAGACATTCTACCAATTGATGGTGCACCATTTCTCTCACTGACACCAACAATGGGGCACTATTCCTCCACTAACACCAAGTGGGGTGATGTTTATTCCCACTGATGCCGGGACGTTTTTATTCCCGATGGCCACAATCTGGCTCCCCTAAAGTCTGATGGACAATTAACAGGCCCTTTGTTTGGAAAGTTTGGAGAGACCCCCTGTCCTAGGAAGGCCAAAGAGGTCTTCACAACTCATGAAAATATTGTCATATTACATGTCGGGGTATCCCAAGGAAAGGACGATTGCAATAAATATTGTAATGTGAGATTCGTGAACACTGAAGAATGAAAGCTCCAATCCCCTCTCTCCAATGACACTCCACCATTGCCAAAACATCCCTGGTGTCTCCAGCACCTAATAACATCTAATGGGGCGTACACATGGTCGGACTTTTCGTCTACAAAAGTCCGACAGCCTGTCCGACAGACTTTCGGCGGACTTGCGGCAGACTTGCGGCAGACTTGCGGCAGACTTTCTAACGAACGGACTTGCCTACACACAACCACACAAAAGTCCGACGGATTGGTACGTGATGACGTACACTGGACTAAAATAAGGAAGTTCATAGCCAGTAGCCAATAGCTGTCCTAGCGTGGGTTTTTGTCCGTCGGACTAGCACACAGACGAGCGGTTTTCGGGGTCCGTCGTAGTTACGACGTAAAGATTTGAAGCATGTTTCAAATCTAAAGTCCGTCGGATTTGAGGCTGAAAAAGTCAGCTGAAAGTCCGGAGAAGCCCACACACGATCGGATTACCAGCCAGCTTTAGTCCGTCGGCGTCCGTTGGACTTTTATAGACGAAAAGTCCGACCGTGTGTACGCCCAATAAGGGATGCAGATAGCTCCAGAAGCCACCAATAACCCAAAGATATAACTCTAATATTCAAGGGTCTGTCCGTCCAATCAGCATCCGCTTCTACAAAAGGCTGTAAAAGTAAGGCCTCCTGTACACTGCTGCTGGTAGACGGAGGTTTAGGAGCAGTTGGGCAGTTTTTTCAGCTGTCCCCGAACTCTCCCCTATGTTATCTTATCAGTAGATGTACACGGGGTCGTTTAGAGTGCAGTTGGAGTTTAGAAGCTTTTTTTGGAACACAATTGTTCAGAGGCATTTGAAACGCCAAATGCCTGTAACAGCTTGTAAACGTTCCGTTTACAGACGTTTTTCATTTGAACAAAAAATGTTTTTACAAACGCTTCTCGATGCAAAAGTGGCTAACGGACGTTTTTAGACGCCGGTTTCTAGCTGTCGTGTTAAATCGTTCAGGAGAGGTTAAACAACGTCCCGTGGACATGAAGCCTTAGACTCGAGCTGTAACCATTGGGGTGCACAGACACCCTGCCTCTGAGAACCTGTCACCACTGAAAGGACCCAACCATCCCACGACTGTTGGGGTGCAGACAAAGAACAGAGCCCTTCACATAAAGGACTGACAGAGCCCCGAAAGCAAATAGCAAAAACAAGGCTAGTTGCACAGAAAATATGAACACAGGTCAAATCAAACCAACAAAACAATGTGACCACGGGAAAAAAAAAAAAAAGAAAAAAAAAAAAGAATACGTTGTAAGGAATGAAAAACCAAAGATGGAACTAACAAACGAATATCTGTCATCATGCTTCACAAGAAGAGAGGTACACAACTCACAGACTGAACAAAGATTGAGCAACCTCTAGAGAAGAGTAAACAAACCATCACACGGCCGTCTAATCTCATCTACAGGAACAAGGTTGCGCAACCTTTATTCGATTCCCCTGGGGGTATTAAATAACCACATTCACCTGCAAGCATCACTGTCTACACCTGCAAAGTAATGTCATCTACAACAGGTCATAATGATACTTCTGTACAGTGCAGTCTCTCATACCTGGATGTAAATTCCAGACTTTCCCATCAGATTCCCGAAATTCCTTGCTTCCAAGTATTTTCCTGGCTGAAAAGTCTCAGTATTGTTTGCGTTTGGTTCAGATATAAACAGAAAAAATAACAGATGAAGGATGCTGAAGGCCAATACAGACGGAACACCATCTCCTAAGACCTAGAAGGATCGAGGTAAGCAGGGTTCCAATATCCTGAAGATGATCAGATGATCAGAGAGGTTTAGGCCAGAAAACCGATCGCCAATTTCCATCAGAACATCTTATAAATACGCTCTTTTACTGGTAGAGAAGACCTGTTTGAGCACTTATGAGTATCGGAACTTACAACTTAAAAGGTTCACACATAGTGGCAGAAATTAAGGCCATTAAAACAAATGACAAGTTTGTGGAATCATAGAAGGTCCTGATAACGTTGTAAGTCTTTGTTTGGATCCAGGAAGTCTTGGGGACTAGAGTCAGGGATGAGGGGGAAGTCTTGGGGACTAGAGTCAGGGATGAGGGGGAAGTCTTGGGGACTAGAGTCAGGGATGAGGGGGAAGTCTTGGGGACTAGAGTCAGGGATGAGGGGGAAGTCTTGGGGACTAGAGTCAGGGATGAGGGGGAAGTCTTGGGGACTAGAGTCAGGGATGAGGGGGAAGTCTTGGGGACTAGAGTCAGGGATGAGGGGGAAGTCTTGGGGACTAGAGTCAGGGATGAGGGGGAAGTCTTGGGGACTAGAGTCAGGGATGAGGGGGAAGTCTTGGGGACTAGAGTCAGGGATGAGGGGGAAGTCTTGGGGACTAGAGTCAGGGATGAGGGGGAAGTCTTGGGGACTAGAGTCAGGGATGAGGGGGAAGTCTTGGGGACTAGAGTCAGGGATGAGGGGGAAGTCTTGGGGACTAGAGTCAGGGATGAGGGGGAAGTCTTGGGGACTAGAGTCAGGGATGAGGGGGAAGTCTTGGGGACTAGAGTCAGGGATGAGGGGGAAGTCTTGGGGACTAGAGTCAGGGATGAGGGGGAAGTCTTGGGGACTAGAGTCAGGGATGAGGGGGAAGTCTTGGGAAGTAGAAAGTCAGGATCTGCAATGTCTTGGGAGTAGAGTCAGAATCTGGAATGTCTTGAGGAGTAGTCAGAATCTGGATCTGCGATGTCTTGGGGAGTAGAGCCAGGATCCGGGAAGACTTGGGAAGTAGAGCCAGGATCCGGGAAGACTTGGGAAGTAGAGTCAGGGATCCGGGAAGACTTGGGAAGTAGAGTTGGTATCTGCGATGTCTTGAGAGTAGAGTCAGAATCTGCGATGTCTTGGGGAGTAGAGCCAGGATCCGGGAAGACTTGGGAAGTAGAGCCAGGATCCGGGAAGACTTGGGAAGTAGAGCCAGGATCCGGGAAGACTTGGGAAGTAGAGTCAGGGATCCGGGAAGACTTGGGAAGTAGAGTTGGTATCTGCGATGTCTTGAGAGTAGAGTCAGAATCTGGGATGTCTTGGGGAGTAGAGCTAGGATCCGGGAAGACTTGGGAAGTAGAGTTGGTATCTGCGATGTCTTGAGAGTAGAGTCAGAATCTGGGATGTCTTGGGGAGTAGAGCCAGGATCCGGGAAGACTTGGGAAAGTAGAGTCAGGGATCCGGGAAGTCTTGGGCAGTAGAGTCAGGGATCTGCGATGTCTTGAGAGTAGAGTCAGAATCTGGGATGTCTTGGGGAGTAGAGCTAGGATCCTGGAAGACTTGGGAAGTAGAGTCAGGGATCCGGGAAGTCTTGGGCAGTAGAGTCAGGGATCTACGATGTCTTGAGAGTAAAGGCAGAATCTGGGATGTCTTGGGGAGTAGAGCCAGGATCCTGAAGACACCAACACATTAAAAGATCTAGGAGCAGTAACAAGCTCTTGAAGACTCTGAAGCATCAAAAGATCTGGGAGCAGTGTCAGGATCATGAAGTCTTTGAGGCAGTGAAAGACCCAAAAGCTCTTGGGATCAGCTCTGGGACCTGGTAGGTCTTGGCAGCAGTGAAGGATCAGGAGAGCTCTTTAGAGCAGTGTTGGGATCCTGTAAATCCTGGTAGCAGTGAAGGATATGAAGTCTCAGAAGTCAGGATCTAATATAGAACTGAGCACGGCTCTGTGCCTAGTGAAGAATAACAGACCAGCACCAATCACAGCTCTCTATAACCACGCTGACTACAGAGAGATATATAATCCAGACACAGGATGGGTAACTTGAGGTCAGAACATGCCGCCTTGTCAGGTGCCTCAAATCCACATAGCAACACACAGGCTGCCCTGTGATTGGTCACACATAATAAACATTGCACAAGAACACCTTCGCCCAGCTAGACGGTACAGCAGGCTGCATGTAGGAAGATGGACCCCGGTGCTGATGAGGTCTGGGTGATGCTGGCACTCAGGGAAATGGATTGTACAGTTTACACTCAGTAATAAATGGCGGGATTGTCTGTCAGGCTGCTGAGCCTCCTGCAGATCCTGGCACTAGAACTGCTAACAATGGAAGTGAGAGGGACAATAAGACCCCACTGGCAGGGCTGACATACCAGCCTCTCAATGGGGCTTTGTTCTCCACTCAAACATCCATTTATATGCACTGCCTGAGCCGGGCCTCAACACCATCAGGATGGGCAGAGGATCCAGGAGGAGATGCCATGAATGGCAGGTTACCCATAATCACCCAGCCCAGCTACAGAGCGGCATACAACCACCACAGGTTACCCACATTCACCCAGCCCAGCTACAGAGCGGCATACAACCACCACAGGTTACCCACATTCACCCAGCCCAGCTACAGAGCGGCATACAACCACCACAGGTTACCCACATTCACCCAGCCCAGCTACAGAGCGGCATACAACCACCACAGGTTACCCACATTCACCCAGCCCAGCTACAGAGCGGCATACAACCACCACAGGTTACCCACATTCACCCAGCTACAGAGCGGCATACAACCACCACAGGTTACCCACATTCACCCAGCTACAGAGCGGCATACAACCACCACAGGTTACCCACATTCACCCAGCTACAGAGCGGCATACAACCACCACACCATGTCCCTGAATGCTCCAACTCCCAGCTGAATCATCGCTACCCCTCCCCCTCACACATCAAACATCCTGTTCTGTGCTGGTACAATACACAATCATTACTTCCCTGTGTGAATGCTACGCCGTCAGAACACACAGTTCCCAGCTCCAGGAAGGTCTGAGAGTACAACACAGGCCAATCAGACAGCAAAGAGAGGGGGCCATGTCCATCAGACACCAGAAAAAAAAAAGAAAAAAAAAGGGGACCATGTCTATCAGACACCAGAAAAAAAAGGGGACCGTTCCCATCAGACACCAGGAAAAAAAGGGGACCGTTCCCATCAGACACCAGTAAAAAAAGGGGACCGTTCCCATCAGACACCAGGAAAAAAGGGGACCGTTCCCATCAGACACCAGGAAAAAAGGGGACCGTTCCCATCAGACACCAGGAAAAAAGGGGACCGTTCCCATCAGACACCAGGAAAAAAGGGGACCGTTCCCATCAGACACCAGGAAAAAAGGGGACCGTTCCCATCAGACACCAGGAAAAAAGGGGACCGTTCTCATCAGACACCAGGAAAAAAGGGGACCGTTCCCATCAGACACCAGGAAAAAAGGGGACCGTTCCCATCAGACACCAGGAAAAAAAGGGGACCGTTCCCATCAGACACCAGGAAAAAAGGGGACCGTTCCCATCAGACACCAGGAAAAAAGGGGACCGTTCCCATCAGACACCAGGAAAAAAGGGGACCGTTCCCATCAGACACCAGGAAAAAAGGGGACCGTTCCCATCAGACACCAGGAAAAAAGGGGACCGTTCCCATCAGACACCAGGAAAAAAGGGGACCGTTCCCATCAGACACCAGGAAAAAAAGGGGACCGTTCCCATCAGACACCAGGAAAAAAAGGGGACCGTTCCCATCAGACACCAGTAAAAAAAGGGGACCGTTCCCATCAGACACCAGTAAAAAAAGGGGACCGTTCCCATCAGACACCAGTAAAAAAAGGGGACCATGTCCATCAGACACCAGGAAAAAAAGGGGACCATGTCCATCAGACACCAGGAAAAAAGGGGACCATGTCCATCAGACACCAGGAAAAAAAAGGGGACCGTTCCCATTAGACACCAGTAAAAAAGGGGACCATGTCCATCAGACACCAGGAAAAAAAGGGGACCATGTCCATCAGACACCAGAAAAAAGGGGACAATGTCCATCAGACACCAGAGAAAGGGGCCCATGTCCATCAGACACCAGGAAAAAAGGGGCCCATGTCCATCAGACACCAGAGAAAGGGGCCCATGTCCATCAGACACCAGAGAAAGGGGCCCATGTCCATCAGACACCAGAGAAAGGGGCCCATGTCCATCAGACACCAGAGAAAGGGGCCCATGTCCATCAGACACCAGAGAAAGGGGCCCATGTCCATCAGACACCAGAGAAAGGGGCCCATGTCCATCAGACACCAGAGAAAGGGGCCCATGTCCATCAGACACCAGAGAAGGGGCCCATGTCCATCAGACACCAGAGAAAGGGGCCCATGTCCATCAGACACCAGAGAAAGGGGCCCATGTCCATCAGACACCAGAGAAAGGGGCCCATGTCCATCAGACACCAGAGAAAGGGGCCCATGTTCATCAGACACCAGAGAAAGGGGCCCATGTCCATCAGACACCAGAGAAAGGGGGCCCATGTCCATCAGACACCAGGAAAAAGGGGACAATGTCCATCAGACACCAGAGAAAGGGGCCCATGTCCATCAGACACCAGAGAAAGGGGCCCATGTCCATCAGACACCAGAGAAAGGGGCCCATGTCCATCAGACACCAGAGAAAGGGGCCCATGTCCATCAGACACCAGAGAAAGGGGCCCATGTCCATCAGACACCAGAGAAAGGGGCCCATGTCCATCAGACACCAGAGAAAGGGGCCATGTCCATCAGACACCAGAGAAAGGGGCCCATGTCCATCAGACACCAGAGAAAGGGGCCCATGTCCATCAGACACCAGAGAAGTATGTCCATTAGAGGTGGATCAGACTCAAAAAGGAGGGGGCCATGCCCATCAGATACCAGAGAGCAGTCCATGTCTATTAGATACCAGAGAAAGGGGACCATGCCCATCAGAGGCCAATCAGACACCAAAGAAGGGAGGCCATGTCCATCAGATACCAAAGAGGGGCATGTCTATCAGGCCGATCAAATACGAAAGAGAGGGGTCCATATTGATTTTATTTCAGAGAGAGGGACCATGTCTATCAGAGGCAGATCAGATACGAAAGAGGACGCCATGTCTATCAGATACCAAAGAAGGGCGGCCATGTCTATCAGGTGCTGATCAGACTCCAAAAAGGGCGGCCATGTCTTAAGAGGCCGATCAGATAAAAGAGATGAGGGGCCATGTCTATCAGATGCAAATCAGATACCAAAGAGGCGGCCATGCCCATAAAAGGCTGATCAAACATCAAAGAAAGGGGAGGCCATGTCAATCAGAGGCCAATCAGACATCAAAGAGAGGTAGCCATGTCCATTGGAGCTGATCATATACCAAAGAGAGGCAGCCATGTCTATTGGAGGCTGATCATATACCAAAGAGAGGCAGCCATGTCTATTGGAGGCTGATCATATACCAAAGAGAGGCAGCCATGTCTATTGGAGGCTGATCATATACCAAAGAGAGGCAGCCATGTCTATTGGAGGCCGATCAGATATGAAAGAGAGGGGGCCATGTCCATCAGAAGCCAATCACACTCCAAAGATGCGGCCATGTTTATCAGAGGCCAATCAAACACCAAAGAGAGGGCGGCCATGTCCATCAGAGGGCGGCCATGTCCATCAGAGGGCGGCCATGTCCATCAGAGGGCGGCCATGTCCATCAGAGGGCGGCCATGTCCATCAGAGGGCAATCAGACCCTGGAGATGGGGTGGCCATTAGAAGCCAGACACCAGATAGGGAGGCCAATTAGACCAGAGACAGGAGGCCATGTTCAACAGAGTCAAATAAAACATGAGGGGGCAACCACGTCCACCAGAAGCCACTCAGACATCAGAGAGGGGGGCCGTGTCTATCAGAGGCTGATCAGACATCAGAGAATGCAGTTAAATAAAAACATTTTAAAAAGCCCCCCCGCCCCCTGTAAAAAGGAGAGTAGTAATGCCCCCTATTCCCTCCGCCCCCAATCTTCACTGTCTTTCAGAATGATACCAAATGAAGAATATTCTGCATCCAACACTTCCGTGTGTCAGATGCCCAGGTACCCCGCCATGCACTGCAGTCCCACCCGATACATCACTAGTGTCCCCCCCAGAGCTGTAATGATGTAGCAGCCAGCGGGTTGAACCATAAAGGGGTGGTGAGGGCATCTGACACCCACCAAAGTGTCAGATGCTGACCATACCTCGGCTGGTGAAGATCGGAGGCTATGGGCTTGTAAAGCCAGGAGGTTCCTCATCAAGTTGGGAAGATTTCCCTTCACTTTCAGCTCTGAAGACACAACAGGAAATGAGAGGAAATCGCTCCGGAGGGAATGGAGTTGACATCTTAGAAAGTTGTCATAGCAACCAGCGCCCCCATTGGACAATTCCCCCTCATGTCTTGCCTTGATTTCTGTGTGGTGACATGATAAGAGCATGACAGAGGGTCTAACCCTCCCTACTTCACCCAAAAATTAACAAAGTATGATTACCCCTCACCGAGGACAAGGCCCTGTACTTCCAGGTATGAAGGAGCATGTGACTCCTCCCCTTCCCATCATGTGACAATGTTGGTGCACGTTGCTTGGCCCAGAACTATCACATGGGGGGGGGGGGGGGGGGGGGGGGAAGGGACAGATTTCTCCGGCATTCCTGGCTTCCTCCCTTCCAGAAGAAGATATCCTGTTCCTTCGCTCTGCATACCCCCCCCCCCCTCCCCCAGAGAGGGCACAACGTGGGCAGAAGAACCCATG
>JBBDGP010004789.1:142500-233065 GCA_037952835.1 Lithobates septentrionalis | reverse complement strand
GTGCTAGGAATGGGGATTTGCAGGGGTTGTGCTGGAAGAGGTGATGTGGTAGAGGGGGAGGGAATTTTTGCTAGGGTGGGTATTTATGCTAGGAGTGGAAATTTTGGGGGGATTTGTGCTAGGAGGGGGGGTGGGGGAAGAGGATTTGTGCTAGTAGGAATAGGGACTTTTTTGGGGGGGTGGAGGATTTGTGCTAGAAGTGGTGATATGGTAGAGAGGGTATGGAATTTTTGTTATAAGGCAAAAATTTATATTTTTTGGCGGTGGGGGGGGGGATTTGTACTAGGAGGGGAGATTTGGGGGGGTTTGTGATAGAAGAGGTTATATGGTAGAGGAGGAGGTAGTTTCCGGAGGAAGGTTGCATTTTTTTGGAGGGGGGGGTCAATTTCTGCTAGTAGGGATGATGTGGGGGAGTTCTGTTATAAGGGGAAATTTGGGGGGGGGGGAGGGATGGTATTTGTGCTAGGAGGGGGGATGGAAGGAAGAGGAATTGTCCTGGGAGGGGTGATTTAGAGGGTTTGTGCTAGGAGGGGGTAATGGAGGGAAGGGAATTGTGCTGGGAGGGGGATTTAGGACCCCCTCCTAGCACAAACCCTCTGAATCACCCCTCCTAGCACTATTCCTCTTCCCTCCATCCCTCTTCTAGCACAAATCCCCCCCCCCCCCCCCAAATTTCCCCTCCTAGCAGATGGAGGGAAGAGGATTTGTGATAGTAGGGGTATTTTAGGGGATTTCTGCTATGGGGGGAAATTGGGGGTTGGTTTCATGCTGGGGGGAGTATTTGTACTGGGAGGGGGATTCGGAATGAGAGGACAGGATTTGTGTTTGGAGGGGTTATTTTTCTTGGTGGTTGGGGGGGATTTGGAGAGAGAGGGGATTTGAGCTTTGAGGGGGGGGGGGGGATAGGTGGGGGCAGATTTGTACTGGGAGGAGGGGGAATTTATGCTTAGGCATTGGGTCACATGGCCTGTGCTTAAGGGAGGACCAGACTTCTGATTGGCTGAATCGTGACCCAATGGGGGAGATTTACTGAAACTGGAGCAGACAGAATCGGCTGCAGCTCCGCATGGTATAATTCCATTTTGGCTTGGCATTGACTGCAGATTTTTATTCATCCAATTCTGATTGGTCGCTCCGGGTTCCCGCACCCCACTATTTTGTATCAATCTGTCTTTGGCTATGGATGTGATGACAAAGTCTCCGCCTCCTGCGAACGTTTTTCGGGTCGTATCGGAGGACGCCGCTGTGTTTGGCAATAATATCCATCTCTTTAATTATTCCTAATTGCTGTTCTTCATGATTAAAATGTATTTGTGATCGGCGCGGGAGGGGGGAGGGGCCGGTGGGCTCATCAAAGTCACATCTGCCGGGAATTCATCAAATTGTTCGCTCGTTAGTGAGCGGGTGGGAGGGGCTACTGACCGCCAGGATGTGCCGGAGACTCCAGAAACATCATCATCGCTCTACAAACCTCCATCCAGATGAGGATTGGGGGGGGGGGGGGTTTCAAAATAAAGAGGACCTGTCCTACCATAATAGATGGGGGTCTGTTCTATCATTATGAACGAGCGTACTTCCCTCCCAGAACGATCGGGGTGAAAGGAAAAGGAGTCTTTCCTCCCCTTACATGGAAACTACATACCCCCCATTTTCTCACCCCCCCCATTTCTTTTTCTCCCCTTGCATCTTTCTCCCCCTTTTATCCCCCTCCCTCTCTCTGTATCCCGCCCTTTCTCCCTCCCTCTCTCCCTTTTTCTCTCCTCCCCCCATCTCTGTTCACCCCCCCCCCCCCCCCTTTCTTCTCCCATTTTCTTACTTTCCACCCTCTGCCCCCCTCCTTTCTCCCTCTCATTCCTTCTTTGCTCCTTATTAAAATTTAAAAAAAAGATCACCCACCCCTCCTCTTCTTCCAGTCCCCCCCCCATCCACCACTTTCTCTATTATATCCCCCCTCTTTTTCCCTTGTCCTCTCCCCCCCAATCTTTCCTCTTCACCCCCCCCCCATCTTTCAATGATTTTGCACAGAGCGGCCCCCACCCTCCCTTTTCTCGGGTCTCCCGCCGGAGCGCTTGGCTCCTCCCCCCTGCTGGGTGCTTCCATACAAAGCTACTTGCTATGGGACACTTGTGTGCGCCCCCCCATGCATGAAGGCAAAAAAAAAAACCTACAGCCTTTAGAACCACTTCAACCACTTCCCGCCTGGCCTATAGCAGAATGACGGCCGGGCGGTGGCTTTCCCATTTTGAGTGGGCATCATATGATGTCCTTTAGAATGACCCCGCTCATGGGCCCCCCCCCCGGGGGCGCACAGTGGGGTGATCCATGCTGTGGTGTGTCCCATATTACCAATCACAGAAAAGAGCCTATGACCTAGTGATGCCAATCAGTGCCCATCAGTGCTGCCTATCAGTGCTGCCTATCAGTGCCCATTAGTGCTGCCTATCAGTGCCACCTATCAGTGCCCATCAGTGCTGAATATCAAAGCCCCCCATTTCAGTGCCCATCAGTGCCACCTATCAGTGCCCATCAGTGATGCATATCAGTGCCGCCTATCAGTGCCAAATATCAAAGCCCCCATATTAGTGCCGCCTATCAGTGTCCATCGATGCCACCTATCAGTGCCCATCAGTGCTAAATATCAAAGCCCCCCATTTCAGTGCCCATCAGTGTCGCCTATCAGTGCCCATTGATGCCTCCTTTGGTGCCCATCAGTGCTGAATATCAAAGTCCCCATTTCAGTGCCCATCAGTGTCGCCTATCAGTGCCCATCGATGCCACCTATCAGTGCCCATCAGTTCTGAATATTAAAGCCCCCCAGGACCAGCCAAGCAGCAGGTCCGGCGGACATCGAGTCCACCGGACCTGCTGATTGCTCTCGCTGTGTCCAGTCACAGTGGGAGCGGGTTGTCGCGCGTGTGCGTCCCCGGACCCAGTGGTGCAGGATCACATACCTGTACATGATTGTGCGCACAGGTGCCACCGTCCTGTGGTAAATGTACGTGGGAACGGTCGGCAAGAGGTTAATAATGTTGTCATAATATAAAATATCATTATTATTATTATTATTATTGCTACAATTATAACCTTTATCTAAATCACGGCTCCCCTAGTAGTCTGACTGATCAGTGACATGTATGGTCACAGTGGGCCCTGTCAGTTGCTACAGAGAGTTAGCCCATAAAAAGTTTAATATGTTATGCCCCTGCCCACCTCTCTCCCCTCCCCCCTCCCCCATCCCTACCAATATCGCCCCCTCTTCCCTGCCAGCCATAATGAGTATAATAATATCAGTGTAATAGAGTGGGATCTGTGTGGCGGGGCTCTGTAGGGTAATGAATGCTTTATGCGTCTGAATATCTGATGACAGCTCCGCCAGCGAAATGACACGTTTGCCGAGTCGGAATTCATAAAATCGGAGATTCCATGTAAAGAGATGACAGTAATTCCAGGCGCTTTGTAGCTAAGGATGGATCGCTCCTCTCTCAGCTGCCGGAGAGAAATCGTTTTCAGGTTTTGATCCTGAGCAATAAAAAAAAGGCATTTTAGATCTGACGCTTGATGGAGGAGATGGATAAAAAAGCTGAACCCGGCACGCGCGCGGGGGGGGGGGGGGGCGGGGATCTTTGCCGGTAGGAACGGGTCACATTTCAGAGTTGGTTCGGGCTCACTTGTGAAAACCGTGGAATCAAGTCGCTGAAAGATGAATTCTGATTGGTTGTTACGTGCCATCGCTCTTCATCATTTTTTATACAATAGGCTCCTCATTCATCATTAACTCAAAGCACACTAATGCTGGCCATATATTATACAATTTTCTTGTGCAATGTTCCTTAGATTAGATTTACCAGTGGCGCCGCCCCTCTAAACCTTGCGCCTGTCCCCTAATCTCCATGCAAGGTGCCAGACACATGGATTCCAATAGGGTTTTTTTTTCTTTTGAAGCACATGATTAGAGCCTTAGGCTCTAGTTGGCTTCAAAAAATGGTGGGCTCGGGGCGCTGTGCCCCGAGCCCACCACTTGTGTGACATTAGTGAATTAATATTTGCTAATGTCTTCCTGCTTCTCCTCCCAGCCAATCAGGAAGAGGAGTCTAACACCGGATTGGCTTGGAGTAGAAGCGACCGGGAGGAGATGCAGGGGGGAAGCCGCAACCTGGATTGGGTAAGTGCAGGACTGGTGGGCGACGGGGGAGGGGGGAATGAGTGTGCCAGCTTTGTTTGCCGCCCCCCCAAAAAATTGAGCACCAGCCACCACTGAGATTTACCAAAACCCTTATAATGTGAGGTCACACCTAAACCTTCCACCGCAGATTTGGTGGTGGACAATCCCAGCTCACCTTCTGGCACATCTACCTGGGCCATACCAATTAAGATGGCCTGTAGGGGGGACAACCTCTCCTCCTATGCTAATTGGTGGGAGGTTCCTCTGCCGGGTTTTTTTGCAAATGCAAATTGTTTAATTTCTTGTGTGAATTAACCTGTTTCCTCAACGTGCAAATATAAAGCATGTAACAGGTAACAGACTCTTTCCCTCTTCTGGAGGACCAAAGGTTCTTTGGTGGGGGGGAGTTTTTTTGGTGTAGCGGGTATCTCACCTAGCTGGCCGCCGCCGGATTAAGTCCAAACATGGGAGAATGTGCCAGCCAGCAGCTGCGAGGAGGATTTTCTCCCCTCCCTTTCCAAAGACACACAGACATCAGCCCTCTCTGCTCTTTCTCTCCTGTCTCACTATTGGCAGGAAGAGAGAGACAATTGTACAACTGCAGCAGTGGAGGACTATGAGACATGAAGTCCTATCACAAAGCGATCCCACTGATTCTAAAAGTGACAGGACTACAAAAGCCAGGCTGCACTGCAAAGAGTTAAGAGTAAAGAGAATTGACCCCACCTCTCTTGCTTCCTGGATCTGATCAATGGGCACCATCTCACCGCTGTGAGAGGGGGACTGCAACCTACCACGCGATACGCGGCCTACAGCTCCAGCTCTAGAGGGTCCAGACGTCGCCCGCTTTCCTGAGGGACGCTCTGCAGCAACTGAACATTGTGGAACCGGCCGCTTCACTGAGTCAGCAGATCGATCGCCCTCTATGCTCATCTATGGCAAGGAGAGTCGTTCGATCGTCCTCACCCGCTGGAAACTGCTGAACGCTGGCAGGAATGGTGAGGGGGCATTTGCCCACAGCTTACTATTGTTGTTCATATATGCCACACTTTGAACACTGCACAGACAACTTGTACCGGAATCACACAGAGGAATACAATAAGACAGAATCAACTATTTTTTGCCTGGTTAAGGAATTCTTGTTTATCAGCTCCAACTTGCCGGTGAAGATAACGAGGCCTTGCACTTTGGGACACTGCTGTTTGGTTGTTCTTAAAGGGCACACATTACTAATATTCCAATTATACTAACCCTCAGTATAATTAGAGATACTATAGACCGGTCTGGGGTTCCCCTTTAGTAAAAGTAATATCTGCAACAATCATTAGCTTGCTTAAGGATTTGTTTATTACTGTTTAACACTGTACACATTGGTGTTAATTATTTGTTGTTGCTTATTCTCGTTTAACTGCTTTAATAGAAATTGTTTCAACCAAGTCTTGGCTACATATACAGGACTTGGCTGACTAATATCATTTTAAGTCTCTTCTCTTGACTAAATCTGAGAGAGCTGAACTCGTCTGAACTGTGTCTGTGTGTCATTACTGTCCTATTCTATTAACCACATTGCTAGGTGGTGCCAGTAGGGGCTGAGATGCTTCCTGGGGTTGAAGGGCAGAGTTACGGACTGAACAAACTTAAGCGGCTCCTACGGGGGTAGCGCTACACGTGGGGGCTTGTCCGGGATATTTACCGCTACTCTACAGTCAACTCCCCCTAGCAGCACCTCTACAAGACAACAGCATGGACCCTGCAGCCGTGATTTAGTGGTGCAGGGAAGTAAATAGGCAAGTGGAGCCTAACCACTGCCCCGGTCCTGGCCTATGCAGACCCAACCAAGCCCAATGAGCTACATGTTGATGCCAGTCGAGAGGGGTTAGTCGGGGTGCTATATCAAGAGCATGATGGACACCTAAGAGCTGTTGCCTATGTGAGTCAGAGCTTGGCACCTTCCGGGAAGAACTACCCCACGCACAAGCTGGATTTCCTGGCCTTGAAGTGGGAGGTGGAGGGATTATCTGTATGGAGCGGAGTTCGTGATTAAGACCAACAATAATCCTCTCACCTACATCCTCACTACTGCCAAGTTTGACGCCACAGGTCACAGATGGTTGGCTGCCCTGTCAGGGTTTACTTTCAGCCTGAAGTATCGACCGGGTGTCGAGAACAAAGACGCTGATACTTTGTCAAGAAGGCCCCATCGTTCCAGAGACCCCCTAGAAGAATGGCTACTTATACAGGGCTTGGCTGACTAATATAATTTTAAGTCTCTTCTCTTGACTAAGTAAATCTGAGAGAGCTGAACTCATCTGAACTTTGTCTGTGTGTCATTCATTACTGTGCTATTCTATTAACCACATTGCTAGGTGTGCCAGTAAGGGCTGATACACTTCCTGAGGTTGAAGGGCAGAGCAATGAACTGAACAAACTTAATCGGCTCCTACGGGGGTAGCGCTACACCAGTCTTAGTCCATAGGGTTCAATATTGAGTTGGCCCACCCTTTGCAGCTATACAGCTTCAACTCTTCTAGGAAGGCTGTCCACAAGGTTTAGGAGTGTGTCTATGGGAATGTTTGACCATTCTTCCAGAAGCGCATTTGTGAGGTCAGGTACTGATGTTGGATGAGAAGGCCTGGCTCGCAGTCTCCGCTCTAATTCATCCCAAAGGTGTTCTATCGGGTTGAGGTCAGGACTCTGTGCAGGCCAGTCAAGTTCCTCCTCCCCAAACTTGCTCATCCATGTCTTTTTGAGCTTTGCTTTGTGCACTGATCCAAATCATTTGGTGGTGGGGGGATTATGGTGCAAGGTTATTTTTCAGGGGTTGGGCTTGGCCCCTTAGTTCCAGTGAAGGGAACTCTTAAGACATCAGCATACCAAGACATTTTGGACAATTTCATGCTCCCAACTTTGTGGGAACAGTTTGGGGATGGCCCCTTCCTGTTCCAACATGACTGCGCACCAGTGCACAAAGCACCAAAATAAAGCATAAAGACATGGATGGATGGGGGAGTGGAAGGATAAATGGAGACATGGATGGGTGGGGGAGTAGAAGGATGGATGGATAGAGACATAGATGGGTGGTGGGAGTGGAAGGATGGATGGAGACATGGATGGGTGGGGGAGTGGAAGGATGGATGGAGACATGGATGGGTGGGGGAGTGGAAGGATGGATGGAGACCTGGATAAGTGGGGGAGTGGAAGGATGGATGGAGACATGGATGGGTGGGGGAGTGGATGGATGGAGACATGGATGGGTGGGGGAGTGGATGGATGGATGGAGACATGGATGGGTGGGGGAGTGGAAGGATGGATGGACACCTGGATAAGTGGGGGAGTGGAAGGATGGATGGAGACATGGATGGGTGGGGGAGTGGATGGATGGAGACATGGATGGGTGGGGGAGTGGATGGATGGATAGAGACATGGATGGGTGGGGGAGTGGATGGATGGATGGAGACATGGATGGGTGGGGGAGTGGATGGATGGATGGATACATGGATGGGTGGGGGAGTGGATGGATGGATGGAGACATGGATGGGTGAGGGAGTGGAAGGATGGATGGAGACATGAATGGTTGGGGGAGTGGAAGGATGGATGGAGACATGAATGGGTGGGGGAGTAGAAAGATGGATGGAGACATGGATGAGTGGGGGAGTGGATGGATGGATGGAGACATGGGTGGGTGGGGGAGTGGAAGGATGGATGGAGACATGGATGAGTGGGGGAGTGGATGAATGGATGGAGACATGGATGGGTGGGGGAGTGGAAGGATGGATGGAGACATGGATGGGTGGGGGAGTGGAAGGATGGATGGAGACCTGGATAAGTGGGGGAGTGGAAGGACGGATGGAGACCTGGATAAGTGGGGGAGTGGAAGGACGGATGGAGACATGGATGGGTGGGGGAGTGGATGGATGGAGACATGGATGGGTGGGGGAGTGGAAGAATGGGTGGGGGAGTGGAAGGATGGATGGACACCTGGATAAGTGGGGGAGTGGAAGGATGGATGGAGACATGGATGGGTGGGGGAGTGGATGGATGGAGACATGGATGGGTGGGGGAGTGGATGGATGGATAGAGACATGGATGGGTGGGGGAGTGGATGGATGGATGGAGACATGGATGGGTGGGGGAGTGGATGGATGGATACATGGATGGGTGGGGAAGTGGATGGATGGATGGAGACATGGATGGGTGAGGGAGTGGAAGGATGGATGGAGACATGGATGGTTGGGGGAGTGGAAGGATGGATGGAGACATGGATGGGTGGGGGAGTAGAAGGATGGATGGATGGAGACATGGATGGGTGGGGGAGTGGATGGATGGATGGAGACCTGGATGAGTGGGGGAGTGGAAGGATGAATGGAGACATGGATGGGTGGGGGAGTGGATGGATGGAGACATGGATGGGTGGGGGAGTGGATGGATGGATGGTGACATGGATGGGTGGGGGAGTGGAAGGATGGATGGAGACCTAGATGGGTGGGGAAGTGGAAGGATGGATGGAGACCTGGATGAGTGGGGGAGTGGAAGGATGGATGGAGACATGGATGGGTGGGGAAATGGAAGGATGGATGGAGACATGGATGGGTGGGGGAGTGGATGGATGGATGGAGACATGAATGGGTGGGGGAGTGGATCGATGGAGACATGGATGGGTGGGGAAGTGGAAGGATGGATTGAGACATGGATGGGTGGGGGAGTGGAAGGATGGATGGAGACATGGATGGGTGGGGGAGTGGAAGTATGGATGAATGGAGACATGGATGGGTGGGGGAGTGGAAGGATGGATGGAGACATGGATGGGTGGGGGGGAGTGGATGGAGACATGGATGGGTGGGGGAGTGGATGGATGGAGACGGATGGGTGGGGGAGTGGATGGATGGAGACATGGATGGGTGGGGGAGTGAAAGGATGGATGGAGACCTGGATGGGTGGGGGAGTGGAAGGATGGATGGAGACCTGGATGAGTGGGGGCGTGGAAGGATGGATGGAGACCTGGATGAGTGGGGGAGTGGAAGGATGGAGACATGGATGTGTGGGGGAGTGGATGGATGGAGACATGAATGGGTGGGGGAGTGGATGGATGGAGACATGGATGGGTGGGGAAGTGGAAGGATGGATGGAGACATGGATGGGTGGGGGAGTGGAAGTATAGATGAATGGAGACATTAATGGGTGGGGGAGTGGAAGGATGGATGGAGACATGGATGGGTGGGGGGAGTGGATGGATGGAGACATGGATGGGTGGGGAAGTGGAAAGATGGATGGAGACATGGATGAGTGGGGGAGTGGATGGATGGAGACATGGATGGGTGGGGAGGTGGAAGGATGGATGGAGACATGGATGGGTGGGCGAGTGAAAGGATGGATGGAGACATGGATGGGTGGGGGAGTGGATGGATGGATGGAGACATGGATGGGTGGGGAGGTGGAAGGATGGATGGAGACATGGATGGGTGGGGGAGTGGAAGGATGGATGGAGACCTGGATGAGTGGGGGCGTGGAAGGATGGATGGAGACCTGGATGAGTGGGGGAGTGGAAGGATGGATAGAGACATGGATGGGTGGGGGAGTGGAAGGATGGATGGAGACCTGGATGAGTGGGGGAGTGGAAGGATGTATGGAAACATGGATGGGCGGGGAAGTGAAAGGATGGATGGAGACATGGATGGGTGGGGGAGTGGAAGGATGGATGGAGACCTGGATGAGTGGGGGAGTGGAAGGATGGATGGAAACATGGATGGGTGGGGGAGTGGATGGATGGAGACATGGATGGGTGGGGAGGTGGAAGGATGGATGGAGACATGGATGGGTGGGCGAGTGGAAGGATGGATGGAGACATGGATGGGTGGGGGAGTGGATGGATGGATGGAGACATGGATGGGTGGGGAGGTGGAAGGATGGATGGAGACATGGATGGGTGGGGGAGTGGAAGGATGGATGGAGACCTGGATGAGTGGGGGCGTGGAAGGATGGATGGAGACATGGATGGGTGGGGAAGTGAAAGGATGGATGGAGACATGGATGGGTGGGGGAGTGGAAGGATGGATGGAGACCTGGATGAGTGGGGGAGTGGAAAGATGGATGGAGACATGGATGGGTGGGGAAGTGAAAGGATGGATGGAGACATGGATGGGTGGGGGAGTGGAAGGATGGATGGAGACCTGGATGAGTGGGGGAGTGGAAGGATGGATGGAAACATGGATGGGTGGGGGAGTGGATGGATGGAGACATGGATGGGTGGGGAGGTGGAAGAATGGATGGAGACATGGATGGGTGGGCGAGTGGAAGGATGGATGGAGACATGGATGGGTGGGGGAGTGGATGGATGGATGGAGACATGGATGGGTGGGGAGGTGGAAGGATGGATGGAGACATGGATGGGTGGGGGAGTGGAAGGATGGATGGAGACCTGGATGAGTGGGGGCGTGGAAGGATGGATGGAGACCTGGATGAGTGGGGGAGTGGAAGGATGGATAGAGACATGGATGGGTGGGGAAGTGGAAGGATGGATGGAGACATGGATGGGTGGGGGAGTGGATGGATGGATGGAGACATGAATGGGTGGGGGAGTGGATGGATGGATGGAGACATGGATGGGTGGGGAAGTGGAAGGATGGATGGAGACATGGATGGGTCGGGGAGTGGATGGATGGATGGATAGAGACATGGATGGGTGGGGAAGTGGAAGGATGGATGGAGACATGGATGGGTGGGGGAGTGGATGGATGGATGGAGACATGAATGGGTGGGGGAGTGGAAGGATGGATGGAGACATGGATGGGTGGGGGAGTGGAAGGATGGATGGAAACATGGATGGGTGGGGGAGTGGATGGATGGATGGATGGATGGAGACATGGATGGGTGGGGAGGTGGAAGGATGGATGGAGACATGGATGGGTGGGGGAGTGGAAGGATGGATGGAGACATGGATGGGTGGGGGAGTGGATGGATGGATGGAGACATGGATGGGTGGGGGAGTGGATGGATGGATGGAGACATGGATGGGTGGGTGAGTGGAAGGATGGATGGATGGAGACATGGGTGGGGGAGTGGATAGATGGATGGAGACATGGATGGGTGGAGGAGTGGAAGGATGGATGGAGACATGGATGGGTGGGGGAGTGGAAGGATGGATGGAGACATGGATGGGTGGGGGAGTGGATGGATGGATGGAGACATGGATGGGTGGGGAAGTGGAAGGATGGATGGAGACATGGATGAGTGGGGGAGTGGAAGGATGGATGGAGACATGGATGGGTGGGGGAGTGGAAGGATGGATGGAGACATGGATGGGTGGGGGAGTGGATGGATGGATGGAGACATGGATGGGTGGGGGAGTGGATGGATGGATGGAGACATGGATGGGTGGGGGAGTGGAAGGATGGATGGAGACATGGATGGGTGGGGGAGTGGATAGATGGATGGAGACATGGATGGGTGGAGGAGTGGAACGATGGATGGAGACATGGATGGGTGGGGGAGTGGAAGGATGGAGACATGGATGGGTGGGGGAGTGGATGGATGGATGGAGACATGGATGGGTGGGGAAGTGGAAGGATGGATGGAGACATGGATGAGTGGGGGAGTGGAAGGATGGATGGAGACATGGATGGGTGGGGGAGTGGATGGATGGATGGAGACATGGATGGGTGGGGGAGTGGATGGATGGAGACATGGATGGGTGGGGGAGTGGATGGATGGATGGATGGATGGATGGAGACCTTGTTGGGTGGGGGAGTGGAAGGATGGATGGAGACATGGATGGGTGGGGGAGTGGATGGATGGAGACATGGATGGGTGGCGGAGTTGAAGGATGGATGGAGACATGGATGGGTGGGGGAGTGGATGGATGGATGGGGACATGGATGGATGGGTGAGGGAGTGGAAGGATGGATGGATGGAGACGTGGATAGATGGGTGAGTTTGCTTTGAATATTAAATGTTGAATTAAATATTGTTTTTCGTTTGTGGTGCTCAGATGCTGTTAAGATCCACTTTAGAGTAGCAAATACCAGTGAAATTACCCTACGGGTCCAGCGCTATTTTTCAACTTTCCGAAACCACTAAAAATGTTGGATTCCCATTTGCCTGCCAAGCAGCAAAAAATGGTGTACGTCTATGGATGCACCAAGTAGAATTGGCCTTGGCGGTCATATCTGGTTCTGGCGGTGCACCGGGCTGGCGGCTGCTCTGTTGGTATTTCTATGGCGGGGGAAGACACATGGACAACAAGCGTGACAAGGACAGACAGACTAAAGAGAGACATAACACGGGGTAGCCGATCGCTTTTCTCCTTCACGTGCTCCTCGTAGTTAAGCAATGAAGACAAATAGTTAGCCGGGGGCTGGCGACTCGGAGAACAGAAGGTGATTGGCAGCTCACAGATAAACCTCCCGACTTCCTGTCTTATAATGGATGGGATTCTATTAACTATGAAGGGGGGGGGGGTGCTGCACTGTGGACGAGGCCCTAGAGAGAGAGAGGGTGAGATGTCACAATGGCAGCTCTCAAGCAATCAGGCCTCTATTCACCCGCATTGTCTCCATCTCTCCGCTTCCCTTTATCGCGGCCTCATTTATCTCGGCAACCATTGTCAGAGCCGCCACTGCTCCGGGAACCCGCGATGAACTCCCGCTACGGCCCCCCGAAAACAAATTAAAAGACGAGATCACCTTAAAGCGATACAAAGGCTTTCTGCTTTGGATACATTTTCTGATGGGATCGGTAGGGATGGGTGAAATGGAGAATTTTCAATTCCCCCGAAATCTAATTTTTTTTTTTATAAATTATGAGATTTCTGAAAAAATTTCCAGTTCTTGAAAACGCGATGGGGGGCTGGAGATATAATTTAATTAAGAGGCTGAATTTATTTTCCTAAAAAATAACAAATTCGCACCCTGAATCGTTATCAGTTCATCTAAAAATCTGCAGATTTTAAAATGAGATTGAGTAAAAAAATAAATAAAATCAGATCAAGAGAAAAGCAGCCATCTAGACCGGAGCAGAATCCATTATGTCGCCTACATAGACAGGAGCAGAGGGCTGACACTCTTACATTTTCAGGCACTGGGGGCTGGAGGGGGCGGAGTTTTTGAAGCTTACAGAAAAGAGGGAGGGACTTAGCATTGTACGATGCTCATTTATCGTCCAATGAGCAAGCTGGTGACACATGAAAATCTGCAGTCTCTGAGCAGCGGCAAAACTTCCGAAATTCCACCGGTTAGTATTTCCCGCCGTTTCCCCCCGGAGCGCCGCATTATTTATTTCATCATTTTAGTTTGCATTTCGTCTTCGTCATCAAAAGCGGAATGGATTGAAGTCGCCGGTCTTTGGTCGCCATATATATATATATATATATATATATATATATATATAAATATATACTACATGACTGCCTTCCCATTCCATTCATAATTCCGCCATTGTGAGTTCAGATCCAAGGCCGCATCTCTCGTCGTCACGCAGAATTAACAATAACATGAAATATTGATGCTGTTTATTCCTCCGTGCGGCGGGCGCTTTCATAAATATTTATCCAAAAGCGGCGCAACCCCCGGAATGAATCGGCTTTAATTAAAACGTAATATCTGCGAAGCGCAGCGAGCCCCGTCCCGCCAACGTTTATGGAGAATAAAGATGAGAATGAAAATCCTGAAAATAAACTTCACAGTAAATTCCTTATTGGACGGGAAAATTTCCTACTTTCTTCTTCTATATATTTACTGAAAGGTTTTTCTGTACAAAGCAGAAGTATAAAATGAGAGAAATAATAAACCAGCGTGTATATAATGTGCGCAAAACCTGACGCAGCGGAAGGGGCCAGAGAGTACAATCTAATGCAGAGGTCTCCAAACCTTCCACACAAAGGGCCAATATACTGTCCTTCAGGCTTTAGTGTAGCCGGACTGTGACCTGTGGGAGTAGAAAATGCCCCCGGTGTCAGTGAGAGTAAAGGCCCCATTCTTGGTGTAGGAATAGTGCCCCATCATTGGTGTCAGTGGGAGGAATAGTGCCCCATCATTGGTGTCAGTAGGAGGAATAGTGCCCCATCATTGGTGTCAGTGGGAGGAAAAGTACCCCATCGTTGGTGTCAGTGGGTGGAATAGTGTCCCATCATTGGTGTCAGTGGGAGGAATAGTGTCCCATCATTGGTGTCAGTGGGAGGAATAGTGTCCCATCATTGGTGTCAGTGGGAGGAATAGTGTCCCCTCATTGGTATCAGTGGGAGGAATAGTGCCCCATCATTGGTGTCAGTGGGAGGAATAGTGCCACATCATTGGTGTCAGTGGGAGGAATAGTGTCCCATCATTGGTGTCAGTGGGAGGAATAGTGCCCCACCCATCATTGGAGCACAGGTGTGTCAGGAGGAGGCTGTCTGTCTGGAGCTGCTGCAGATCCGTGTGAGAGGGGACTGGTGAGGAAATCTATCCCAGCTCTCCTGGCCCCTTTCTGGGGAAGCCATGGAGGCCAGCAGGGCCTCTCCTGCTGGAAGCTCTCAGCCATCTCCTGGGCCATCAGGTGACATGCCTTCCTCTGTACAAACCATGGCTTGTGATCTTTCTGCCCCTGGTAAGGATGAAGGCTCAGAGGCAATTCAGGAGCGAGTGGTGGCCGGGATTAAAGCCCTGAATAGAGAAAGAGACAAGCTCTATAAACTGAGAGCGGAGCTGAAGCGCCTGAGAAGGCAGCGTGAGGGCTTGCACAGCCAGAAACGAGGGTCCATGGATCCGGAGATCCAACTGGCCAAGGTCCGGGTGGAACATCAGGAGACCATTGTGTCCATCATGGAAGGAAGAGATGGGCCATTTAAGGAAAAGTTTTACAATGATAAAAGGTTTGCGAGGATGACAAAGATGGAGGTGGAGGAGGAGACCCCCAGTTCAGACCCCCTGCCCCCTCAGGTAGAGGTAAGCAGCCCCATGCCTTCCCAGGACTCAGGAGGCATGCTCAGGGCCATCCAGGTAATGGAGTCTCCTGTGCGGGGGGATCAGCTGGCGTTTGGTGATGAGAACATAACTGATAATGTGCCTGATAATGTCAAGCCCCAAGCAGGGGATGAATCTGTTTTTGTGTCATCTAACACCATGAGCAATGTTGAAAGTGTGCCCAGTGACAATCAAGTTTCTAATGCTATGTGTAGCAATGTTGTACCTGCTAATGCTGCAGCGCAGCAAGAGCTGCATTTAAAAAATGACATTTCTGAAAAGGAACTACCGGTGTCAGCAGAGCCTGTTAACTCTCCTTTGGCTGAGTCTAAAGATGTTTGCCCCACAGCTGCTGGAGACTCTACAGTGCAGCATCAGGAGACAGCTGGTATTGCAGCAACTGTGACTATTCCTGATGGGAAATTGAACGTGTGTGTGTCTGACAGCAATTGTACAAGTGTGATGGACAATCGTCCCAGCTCAGTCCAAGCAAATAATAGTAATGAACAGACTACTGTGACTTCAGTGTGGGGCCTTGGCCCTGATAAACCCACGTTTGCTCAGGTGGTACGCTCTGCTCCTGGTGGCTCCGCCCCCAAGCGGGGTTTCCCCCTGCAGCCTACCACTTTGGGCACCCCAGGATCTGGTCTTGGGTCTCTGGCTTCTGCTGGGGGTCCGAGAAGAAATGTGGTAATTCTCAAATGGGAAGGTGGTGCGATCCCTCCAGCACGGCGTGCAGTGGTGGATTTGATTTTGGAGATGGGTTTTGGGGCAAATGACCTGTATGCTCTAATACATGTTGCTGGGACACGGGATTATATCATTAGTTTCACCAGGCCAGAGGGTCTTGACCTGTTCTGGGAGCGATATGAGGCTCGGTGCAGGTCAAGACCTGAATGGGAAGGTCTGGCCCCAGTTGCGGTTTCGCAAAGGTCAACGGTGAAAAAGATCACCATCATACTCACCAATGAGAGTGTTCCTGCCCGGGACCTAGAGGTCTGGTTAAGGAACTATGGTGAGGTTTTGACTAAGCCCAGCAAAATCCTTGATGAACGTAACATCTGGACTGGGGGTTGGTCGGTTACAGTCAGGTTGGCCAGGGATGGGAATGTTGTCCGTCACCTGCCCTCCTCAGCTTTTATAGGGAGGGATAGGATGACTATTTTCTACCCTGGTCAGCCGAAGCTGTGTCACCGCTGTGGAGAAAAGGGGCATTTGAGCTCTTCCTGTTCAGCCTTGATATGTTCAGTGTGTCGGGGTCAGGGTCATATGGCCAAGGACTGCACCGAGATGATCAGGTGCAACCTGTGCCTGCGCCTTGGCCACCCCTACAGCAGATGTCCTGAAGCCTGGCACAATATGGAGAAGGAGGTAATTGATGACATGTCAAGGCTGGACGGGATGGAGGGTGATGCCCCTGGTGTACCATCCTCCTCTGCGGTGACTGACTCCCCTGGTCCTGCTCAGGGTCCCTCCCCAGTTCCTGTGGCCACCCCTCCTGTGTCTGTAAGTATTCCTTCTGTATCTGTCTCTGTGTCCCCCCAGCCTACTGTACCCTCTCCTCATGTGTCAGAACCTTCCAAGTCTGTGCCCCCCGAGTCAGTTACCCCCCAGGAGTCTACCCCTCCTAAGACAGATTCAAAGGGAGCAACCCCCCCACCAGGAGTGGTAGTGGGTATTAAAAAGGTCGCTTCTGCCTCTCTAAAGGAGTCTTCTGTAAAGACTTCAAAGAAAAAAACAGGAGATAAGGGCATCTCTGAAGCTGACCTGCAGTACCTGGAGGAGAGAAGGAAGGTTGGGAAGCGGAAGAAGCAGGTGGTGAGGACGGAACAGGCTCCAGTGCCTGTCTCCAACCGTTATAGGTCCTCTAAGTGGGACATTTCCTCATCTGGAGCTTCTTCGGAGCGAAGTTCTGATTCTGAGATGGAGTTTGAGGCGGCCTCAAGAAAGAGAGAGGCTTCTGGTGATGAGCAGCAGAGGGGAGCTAAGAAGCAATCACCCAATAACCCAAATGGCAGTTCCCCCTCCGTTAAAAGTGGTGACAATAAATGTCGCCAGCATTAAGTCAGTAAGAGCTCGTTCTATGGCCTTCTTTTTGTTCAGCCAATTAGATGCTGAAATTTTATTTTTGCAAGAGACTAGGCTCACCTCCTTGGCAGATATTCATATGGCCAAGAGAGAGTGGAGGTATGGTCCATCTTACTGGTCTCTTGCGGCCGAGCCTTACGGCGGTGTGGCGGTGTTGTTTAAAACCGGCATGGTAACTATCCGGCGGGTTATTGAGGTGGAGATTGGGAGATGTATGGTCTTAGACGTCCTTGTGGGAGGGCAGGACCTGCGCCTAATTAATGTCTATGGGCCGCACACAAAGTGGGACAGGAAATGCCTTTTTACAAGAATCAAGCCATTTCTTTTTACATCCCGGCAAGTGGTCTTTGGAGGTGACTTTAATACAGTAACTAGGCCCAAGGACAGGAAGGACTTCAAGGACAGGCTGGGATATGATAGCGTTTTTTTTAAATAGTATGGTTAGGGATGCTGGTCTTGTGGATGTGCACACTAAGCACCTCCCGGATGACACTGGGTTCACCTTTCATCGAGGTAATAGTCAGAGTAGAATAGATAGGTTTTTTTTGAAGGAGACCTCTGCTTTCTCACCCCCAGTGGTGCAGGCAGTAGAGTTCTCTGATCACTGTATGCTATCTGTGGTCCTGAATGCTTCAGACGCCCCTCAGAGGGGTAAGGGCATCTGGAGATTGAATTCGACTCTACTCAAGGAAGAACATGTTAGACAATCCTTTGAGGAATTCTTTCAGGCACAGGTGACCATCCTGGACTTTTGTAGCAGCAAGGCTGAGTGGTGGGAGCTGACCAAAAAGAGGATCGCTGGATTCTTCAGGGGCCTAGCCAATAGAAAGCAGTTTAATAAATACATGACCTACCAACGTTTACGGAGGAAGCTGGATATTCTTGTCTCGAGAGGTGGAGATCCTGGGGAAATCTCCGAAGTGAAACTCCTTCTCAGGAAGTGTCAATATGACCGGCATGCCTCTTTGGTTCTGGAGAGGGACTATGGGAAGTACCACTCGCCTGACCCTTACCAGAACTGCAAACAAGGTGTAGCTGTTAAAACGGTCGTTGGCCTTAAAGACAGTACAGGTTCCTTGACAAAGTCCAGGTCAGGGATTCTGGAGGTCGTGAGGTCCTTTTATGCTGACCTTCTTGGGAGGAAAGAGCTTGACCGTGACAAGATGGAAGGCTTTTTGGACTCTACTCCAGGTCTAAATGATGAAGATGTCCCATTGATGAATGACAGAGGAGATCACAGTTGAAGAGGTGATGAGGGCAATTGAACAACTTGCCATCAAAAAGTCACCTGGACCGGATGGCTTGACGGCTGAGTTTTACAAAGCCTTTAAGTCTATTCTGGCCCCACATTTGGTAGAGGTTTTTAACAGTTGCCTTGCTGAGGGGGTACTTCCCCCTTCCATGAGGCACTCGGCTGTGATTCTTCTTTCAAAGGGTAAAGATCCTTCGATGATTGAGAATTGGCGCCCCATCAGCCTTCTTAATGTCGATAGAAAGATACTGGCAAAGATATTTTTCTGGCGCCTATCGTCAGTAGCAGAGTCTTTGCTTTCTCGCCATCAGCACTGTTCGGTCCAGGGTAGGTGCACCTTCACAGCGGTTTTAGCTGTCCGGGAGGCCTTGGAGCGGTGCAGGGCTGCAGGCTGGGGAAAGTATTTGCTGACATTGGATCAGGCAAAGGCTTTTGATCGTGTCAACCATGAGTACCTGTGGTTGCTCCTTAGTAAGTACGGTCTGCCGGGTGGTTTTGTCGATTGGTTAAAAGTCTTGTATAAGGGGGCAGAAAGCTTTCCTCTTGTTAATGGTTGGGTTGGGCAGTCCTTTGAGGTTGGCTCCGGGGTGCGCCAGGGTTGTCCCCTGAGTCCCCTGCTCTATGTGTTTGCAATCGACCCTTTCATCAGGAGGCTAGAGAGCAGCATGTTGTGTGGGGTACCAGTGGGTCTCCCGGGTGAGCCGCCTTTGAGGGTTGTTGCCTATGCGGACGATGTGTCAGTGATTGTCACCGGGGCGGATGAAGCAGAGGAGGTGGTCTCTCTGACATCACGGTATTCTGAAGCATCAGGCTCCAAGATCAATCAGGAAAAGAGTGAAGTCTTCTGGATGGGAAAGGAAGGTGAGGGTTTTGATCTCCCGGACACCTTTCCAGTGCCCCAGGAAAGAATTAAGATTCTAGGCATTGAATTTGGACCCGGCGATTATGGCCTCAAAAACTGGGAAGGCAGACTGGAAATTGCCAATACTAAGGTGGTCAGCTGGAAGAGATGGAAGTTATCTATGAGGGAAAGGGTTGATCTGATTAAGACTTACCTGATTCCGATCTTCTTGTATGTTAGCTTTGTCTGCATCTTGCCAGTGTCTCTCTATGCTAGGGTCAGTAGTGTGTTCTTCCAGATGTTGTGGGGGAACAGACTGAACCCCATCAAGAGGAATGTCACCTATCTATCCAGAAGGGAGGGTGGCTTAGGTATGGTCAACCCAGTTCTTTTCTTTTCACTGCTTTTCTCAAGTTTAACATTGGTAATATGCTTGCAGTGGAACCTCCTGGATGGGTAGGCATCTTTAGATCTTGGTTTAGGCCTTTCTGCGACTTTGGGAAGAGGGTGGCCAAGTGAAGAATCTCAGGGGTCATCGTGGTCAGCTACCAGCCTATGTCGCTCGTGCCTGAAGTTACTACGGCAGTGGCGATTGTCGGCTGAAGATCTCAGATTGGTTCCGAGGAAAGTCCTTATGAGTCGAGTCTTGAGCGAAGTCTTTCATGACCCACTGGCCTTAAGGGATTGCCCAGGCCCAGTTTTGAGGGCAGGGTTAAGACTTATTAATTTGGACAGAGTACCCCCTAAATTTAGGGATCTGGCCTGGTTGTGCTTCCATGGGAGGCTCTATGTTAGGGGCAATTTGAAATTCCGCAGTGGGGTGGATCGTAGCTGTCCTCGGGAGGAGTGTGCAGGTGAGGAGGAGACTATGGACCATTTTCTGCTTCATTGCCCCTTTAACATAGAAGTGTACAAACAGGTGGGGCGGGCCCTCGGTGTCCCTTTCCTCTCCAGGCTGGGTTATGCTGAGTGGGTGTATGGAGCATTCAATACTGGTGGGCTTTTTTGTTTAGATACACTTTTTCTAGTTAGCCTAGTAGTCCGTTATTTCACTTGGAACGCACGGTGTCAGGTCTGCATTCGGCGTAAAATCCTTCCTGTTCAGGTGGTGGTGTATGACATTCTGCATGAGGTGGAGAAGATTCGGGTGCTTGAGAGAGACAAGCGGAGTCAGGGGCTTGGTTGAAGGCGTGGAGGGGTTTCAAGCCTCCCTGACTGCCAGGAGTCTCTTTCCCGGGTGTGGCTGTCTGTCTCTTATCACCCTAGATTATTATTATTTGGATTTATTTTTTGATAAATGGCTGCGTACATAGGTGATGGGTTGTGCCTCTTAGGCCCTCTCTGCTGCTTTATGTAAATAGTTTTGGTAGTGGATTATGTATATATTGTATATATTCTGAACATGGATGTGTATTCCTTGGATTTATGTTGAAGTTTTGTACTTTGGTTTTGTTTTTTACTTTTGTATAAAATTGGTTGCTTGATTCTTTTTAATAAAAGATCAATAGTGTCCCATCATTGGTGTCAGTAGGAGGAATACTGGCCCATTGTTGGTATCAGTGGATGGAATGGTGCCCCAAGGGCTGGATAATGGCAAGCAAAGGGCAATCGGCCCCAGGGCCGGAGTTTGGAGACTGCTTCTCCAAGGAATGAGAAAAAGGACTGATTGTATAATACAACATTAAAAAAAAGATTTATAATAAACATCACCAAAAAATTGATACAAAGGTTTGGAATTTTCAGGATTCTTGGGAACACACGACACTCACTACCCAGTGGGGCCAAGATATTTAAAGTATATTTTTTATGTAGAGAATACAATGTATCTGGTATAATATATCATGTTACAGATGGTTGTCTTATCTTGATGACCGGCCTTGTGGCATGACATTCATGGCCGGGGCCCGGTGCCGCCGCCGTCGCTTGTCACATCCAATGTTCAGCTTTGTCCTGAAATGATTTCTCAGATGTGCGGCTGGACCTCTTCCCAGCCAACTGCGTCACACCGTAAATCCCCATCACCACTCTGCAGGTGAAAAGATGATTTATTGGGGCCCTCAAATGAACAGGTCCTCACTACGGGGCCGGCCGCTCCTCTCTTCCATCGCTTTCCCTCTTTAATCCTCCATCTCTCATTATTCCTCCATCCTTTCATTTCTTTTTCACTCTCTATCTACATCTCCCTTACCTCCATTTCTCATCCTCTTCCTTGTTTTCTCCCTCTCTATATCTCATCTCTCCATCACTCTTCCATTCCCCCCCCCCCCCCCCCATCTCAATCTCTCTCTCTGTCCCTCCATCTCTCTTTCCACACTTTCTCTTTCTCCCCCTTCCCCTTTATCTCCCAGTTTCTCTCTCTATCTTGTTTCTTCTTCCCCTTGTCTCTCTTTCTAGATCTCTCCATCTCTTTCCCATTTTCTCTTTGTCTCCCTTTCTCTCTCCCTCTTTCTCTACCCTCTTCCTTTCTCCCACTCTTCCCATCTCCTCTCTTTCCTCTTTCCATCTCTCACTCTCCTCCCGCTCTCTTCCTCCTCCCTCATCTCCCCCTCTCTCCCTCCCCTCTCTCCCTCCATCTCCCCCTCTCTCTCCTCCCCTCTCTCCCTCTATCTCTCTCCCTCCATCTCCCCCCTCTCTCTCCTCCCCTCTCTCCCTCTATCTCTCTCCCTCCACCTCCTCCCCTCTCTCCCTCCATCTCTCTCCCTCCATCTACCCCCTCTCTTCTCCCCTCTCTCCCTCCATCCCCCCCTCTCTCTCCTCCTCTCTCCCTCTATCTCTCTGCCTCCATCTCTCTCCCTCCATCTCCCCCCCTCTCTCCTCCCCACTCTCCCTCCATCTCCCCCCCTCTCTCTCCTCCCCTCCTCCATCCATCTCTCTCCCTCCATCTCCCCCTCTCTCTCCTCCCCTCTCTCCCTCTATCTCTCTCCCTCCATCTCTCTCCTTCCATCTTTCTCCCTCCATCTCTCTCCCCCCTCCTTCTTTCTCTTTCCTCCTCTCCCGCTGTCTCCATCCCTCTCCCTCTGTCTTTCACTCTCCCTCCCTCCATCTCTCTCTCCTCCCCTCTCTCCCTCCATCTCCCCCCTCCTCTCTCTCTCCTCTCTCTCCTCCCCTCCATCTCCCCCCTCCTCTCTCCTCTCCTCTCTCTCCTCCCCTCTCTCCCTCTCTCTCCTCCCCTCTCTCCCTCCATCTCTCTCCCTCCATCTCCCCCCTCTCTCCTCCCCCTCTCTCCCTCCATCTCTCTCCCTCCATCTCCCCCTCTCTCTCCCCCCTTCTCTCTCCTCCCCTCTCTCTCCTCCCCTCTCTCCCTCCATCTCTCTCCCTCCATCTCCCCCCTCTCTCTCCCCCCTTCTCTCTCCTCCCCTCTCTCTCCTCCCCTCTCTCCCTCCATCTCTCTTTCCCTCTGTCTTTCACTCTCTCTCCCTCCTCTCTCTCTATCTCAGTCTCTCTACCCACTCTATCACTCTCTCCCCCCTCCATCTCTCTCTCTCCTCCATTTCTCTCTCCCCCCCTCCATCTCTCTCTCTCTCTCTTTCCTCTCTCCTGCTGTCTCCATCTCTCGCCCTCTCTGTCTCTCTCTCCCTCTGTCTTTCACTCTCTCTCCTTCCTTCTCTCTCTATCTATCTCTTGCTCTCTCTCCCTCCATCTCTCTCCCCCCTCTCTCCCCTCCTCTCCCCCTCCATCTCTCCCCCCTCTCTCTCCCCTCCTCTCCCCATCATTCTCTCTCTATCTCTTGCTCTCTCTCCCTCCCACCTTCTCTCTCTCTCTCTCTCTTCCCTCCCCCCTCTATCTCTCCATCTTTCTCCCCCCTCCATCTCTCTCCCCCCCCCCTCTCTCCCCTCCTCTCCCCATCCTTCTCTCTCTCTCTCTAGCTCTATCCATCTCTTCTTTTCCTCTCTCTATGTCTCCCTTTCTCTCTCCTGCTCACTCCCCCCCCCCCATTCTTTTGAATTTAAATAACTAGCAGGACTGTTAGGGGTAAGGGATGATATAAAGAGGATAGGATGGGGGTCCAGGGACATTTTCATGAGTAAGTGATAATCTAAAAGAGGTGATAATAGGAGGTGGGCCCATGTAGGGATAACTCCGTTATTTCCATTGTTCCTCTCTCAGTCTGTGACATGCTGTAGCATATTGTGCAGTTCTTTTCTCTGTTGTCACCTATTTTCCAGCACTATGGGAATTTCCTCTATAAAAGTGAAGTCCAGGATGAAAGCGGAGACTCTCTGGAAGTTCTCGGGGCCCCCGTAGCAGGAAGAAGGGGCCCATCCTCCAGGGCCGCCTGATCACATCTCACAAATCTCTGCAGTGACGGGGAAGCAGATTGCTATTGACTGATTTTTTTGGGAATCATTGATTATGTCTTTTATTTGGCTGCTAGAAGATATTATTGACATCCTGCCATTGTCTGGAGTGTTTTTCTCACCGCTCTTCGTCGACAATGAATAATAAATCTTGGGCACGCTGATACAATGTAGCAATCTGTAGCTCTGATTGGCTGAGACTCGCCGTGTACGCATTGGCTTTCAATCGATTCTTCTTCATTGTAACAGAATGATTATAATTGGGAGTGTTCTCTGCAGACAGACATTGTCACAAATGTTCATTTCTCCTCTGGATCTGAAAAAGAAAAGAACAAAAAAAAATCATTTGATTTGCACCGTTTTCTTCTCTCGATTTCTTCCCGTCATTTAAAGTGAACCGCGCATGCTCCAAACGATTTCAATCCAGAAGCAGATAGGCAATCAGATGGACATTTTACTGACAGACTCCATTTCACCGTCTTACCTCCACTTTTCTGTTCCAGGAGTTATGCAGGAAGTCTTCATAGGACTTGTGATATTTAGGGCTCCGGATCACTATCCAGCTGTCTTTGTAAAAACTGTTTTTATTTATTTTATTTATCTTCAGCACTAAATAAACAAAACAGCCCAGCGCTCTGGTCCACAAAAACAATACTTTGGCTCACCACCCATAAACTTGTCCCACAACAGGGTTTAAAGTCCCCGCCTTTTTTTGTTGTTGTTTGTTTGTCTTTTTTTTTGTTTCATATGAGTGTGTCTTGTTTTTTTTTAACTTGTGAATTGAAAAAAAATTCAATAAAAAAAGAGAATTCAATTAAAAAAAAAAAAAAAAAGTCCCTGTCTCCTCCAGGGGTCCAGAAAACTTCCAAGAGCCTAGGAGCACCTCAATGGTTAGACAACCCCACAGCTACTGTTCTTCACTATACAACTCCGCATAGACACCTCCGGGCTGCCTACATAGTTACATATTTAGGCAGGTTGAAAAAAAAGACACAAGTCCATCTAGTTCAACCATAAAAATAAATAAAAAATAATATGAAACAATCCCATGTACCCAATCCTATACCCAGAGAAGGCGAAAAACCCCAGCAAAGCATGATCCAATTTGCTACAGCAGGGGGAAAAATTCCTTCCTGATCCCACGAGAGGCAATCGGATTTTCCCTGGATCAACTTTACCTATAAATGTCAGTACCCAGTTATATTCTGTACATTTAGGAAAGTATCCAGGCCTTTCTTACTGTGAAGAAACCTTTCCGTATTTGGAGATGAAATCTCTTTTCCTCTAGACGTAAGGAGAGCCCCCTTGTCCTCTGTGTTGACCATAAAGTGAATAACTCAACACCAAGTTCACTATATGGACCCCTTATGTATTTATACATGGTGATCATATCCCCTCTTATGTATTTATACATGGTGATCATATCCCCTCTTATGTATTTATACATGGAAATCATATCCCCCCTTAATCTCCTCTTAAGAGAGAATAAATTCAGTTCCTCTAATCTTTCCTCATAGCTGAGCTCCTCCATGCCTCTTATCAGTTTGGTTGCCCTTCTCTGCACTTTCTCCAGTTCCCCGATATCCTTTTTGAGAACTGGAGCCCAAAACTGAACTTCATATTCCAGATGAGGTCTTACTAATGATTTGTACAGATGATGTCTCTCTCTCTCTGGAGTCCATACCTCTCTTATACAAGAAAGAGATTTGCTCGCTTTGGAAACCGCGGCTTGGCATTGAAGGTTATTATTGAGCTTATGATCTACCAAAACCCCCAGATCCTTCATCACTACATATGCCTCCAGTATGTATGATGCATATTTGTAGCCCCCAAGTGCAGAACTTTACATTTATCAACATTAAACCTCATCTGCCACATAGACACCCAATTAGACAGAGCATTGAGGTCGACTTGTAAATTGGAGACATCCTGTAAGGAGGTTATTCCACTGCATAGCTTGGTGTCATCTGCAAAGACAGAAATGTTACTTTTGATCCCAGACCCAATATCATTTATAAAGATATTAAAAAGTAAGGGTCCCAGCACTGAACCTTGGGGTACACCACTGATAACCTTAGACCATTCAGAGGAAGAATCATTAACCACTACTCTCTGAATTGTCTTTTAGCCAGTTTTCTATCCATTTACAAACTGATCTTTGCAAGCCTGTAGACTTTACCTTACACATGAGCCGTGTGGGGGGAACTGTATTGAACGCTTTTGCAAAATCCAAGTATACCACGTCCATATCCACCCCTCTGTCCAAGTATACCACGTCCATATCCACCCCTCTGTCCAAGTATACCACGTCCATATCCACCCCTCTGTCCAAGTATACCACGTCCATATCCACCCCTCTGTCCAAGTATACCACGTCCACAGCCAACCCCCTGTCCAAGTATACCACTCCCACAGCTATCCCTCTGTCCAAGTATACCACGTCCACAGCCACCCCTCTGTCCAAGTATACCACGTCCACAGCCACCCCTCTTTCCAAGTATACCAGGTCCACAGCCACCCCTCTGTCCAAGTATACCACGTCCACAGCCACCCCTCTGTCCAAGTATACCACGTCCACAGCCACCCCTCTGTCCAAGTATACCACGTCTACAGCCACCCCTCTGTCCAAGTATACCACGTCCACAGCCATCCCTCTGTCCAAGTATACCAGGTCCACAGCCACCCCTCTGTCCAAGTATACCACGTCCACAGCCACCCCTCTGTCCAAGTATACCACGTCCACAGCCATCCCTCTGTCCAAGTATACCAAGTCCACAGCCACCCCTCTGTCCAAGTATACCACATCTACATTCAACCCTCTGTCCAAGTATACAACGTCCACAGCCACCCCTCTGTCCAAGTATACCACGTCCACAGCTACCCCTCTGTCCAAGTGTACCACATCCACAGCCACCCCTCTGTCCAAGTATACCACGTCCACTGCCACCCCTCTATCCAGGTATAGAAATTATTTAGACTAATTGAATGGGAAAAGAAAGAGGTTCAGGTCCACATTCCTGGTACAATATGTAAAAGAAAATTTACTCAAAAATGGGACTTTAAATGACAATGAACACTCAAAGAATGAAACTGATATAAAATATTGAAATTTCAATATTTTATGTAAGTTTCATTCTTTGAGTGTTCATTGTCATTTAAAGTCCCATTTCTGTCCAAGTATACCACATCCACAGCCACCCCTCTGTCCAAGGTTTTACTTACCTCTTCATAAAAAGAAATCAGGTTTGTCTGACAACTTCTGTCTTTCATGAACCCATGCTGTCTGTTGCTTAAAATATTTTTTTTCCAGCAAGAACTCGTCTATGTGGTCTTTTATTAAACTCTCCAGTATCTTCCCAACTATATAAGTTACACCAACAGATCTATAGTTACTTGGTATAGACTTTGTTCCCTTTTTAAATATAGGCACCACATTGGCCCTACACCAATCCAGTGGTACTATTCCAGTCATTAACGAGTCTCTAAAAATGAGATACAATGGCTTTGAAATGACAGAGCTGAAATCCTTTAGGATCGGTGGGTGGATGCCATCAGGTTCAGGTGCTTTATCCACCTTTATTCTGTCTAAATATTTCTGGACCAGATCACTTTTGAGCCGTTGTGGACCATTTGGGGCTGTGTCACTACCACCCCCATTATGGACATGAGCTCCCCCCATGCTCCTTTGTATACACAGAGCTGAAGAAAGTATTTAATAAATTTGCCTTCTCTTTGCCCCCAGTCACCCACTCTAGATTATTCTGTAAAGGGCCTACATGCTCAGACCTGACCTTTTTTCTATTAATATATTTGAAGAATTTTTGGGGGTTTGTCCTACTATCTTTTTCAATCTGTCGCTCGCTTTTAATTTTTGCTTCCTTGATTTCCTTTTTACATATCCTGTTAAATTCTTTGTAACATTTAAACGACACCAGTGTTCCTTCATTTTCATATTTTTTAAAAGCTCTTTTCTTATTGTTTATAGCTTTTTTTAACCTTGGCCGTGAACCACATAGGTTTTATTTTATATACTTTGCAGTGAGTTCACAAACAGTCTTTGTGAAGAATTCCCATTTCTGTTCTGTGTTCATCGATGCCAATATTCCCTCCCAGTCTAAGTCCTGGAGAGCAGTCCTCATCCTTGGGAAATTTGCTCTCTTAAAGTTAAGTGTTTTTATCTTTCCCGTATGTGTTTTTTGCTTACAGCTAACATCAAATGAAATCATGTTATGGTCACTGTTATCCACATGTTCCTTTATATGAACATTAGTAATAAGCTCTGCATGGTTTGAGATTACCAGGTCCAACGGAGCATCATTGCTACTTGGGGCCTCAATAAACTGGACCATAAAATTGTCCTGTAATAGGTTTATGAATTTTTGCCCTTTAACTGATCCCGCAGTGCCATTACTCCAGTCAATTTCCGGGTAGTTAAAATCCCCCATTATTATCACCGTCCTAGCCCTTGCAGCCCTTTCCGTCTGTGCAAGGAGCTGAGTCTCCACCTCCTCAATAACGTTGGGTGGTCTATAACAAACTCCAATGATTAACTTTGAACTACCCACATGCACTTTGCCATGTCCGCCTTCTGCCAGGCCCCTGTTTGGTTGCTGCGGGTTACGCCTCTTCAGCTCCCGGTTGGAGTACTTTCCGCTGCTGCCTTTGCAGATCAGTCCTGTGGACCAATTGATCATAATGTAAGTATGGGGTGCCTCTCTGAGGCCACGTGCTTCTCTTCTGACCATAATTATCATTGAATGTTATATCTTATCGATACCTACTATCTTCTAGATATCCTGCATATACACCAACTCCTGAGGAAGCGAGCAGAGCTCGCGAAACGCGTTGAGTACAAAAGTTGTATATGCATACTATGTATCCTATTACTGTAACCAACATATCAATGGTCAAACCATGCCTTATGATGTTTTTATGCTCATTTATAATCATGTTTTTGGAATTTCAATAAATCCTTATACTAATTGTTCTGACCTCTATGACCAACTCATTCAAAGTCCCATGGGCTAACTCATTTTGTATTAAATGTTTTACAGGGATGGAGCTGTGTTATATTAAGAGGCAGTACCCAGACCACTCTCTTTTTACCCACATGCCCTTGCCCTTTTCAGCCCTCTCTCACACGCATGGGGGGGATGTTAACCATTTCAGGTACAATGCCTTTTGGCTAGGTGGACCAAGCTGAGCCTTGCCCATGAGGAGAGGGGCCGCCACACCTTTTGGTTAGGTGGACCAAGTTGTGTCTTGCCCATGAGGAAGGGGCTGCCATGGCTTTTGGCTAGGTGGACCAAGCTGAGCCTTGTCCAAGAGGAGAGGGGCTGCCAAGCCTTTTGGCTAGGTGGACCAAGCTCAGCCTTGCCCAAGAGGTGGGGGTCCGCCAAGCCTTTTGACTAGGTGGATCAAGTTGAACCTTCATCATGAGGAGGGGGCCGTTACGCCTTTTGACTTGGTGGACCAAGTTGAACCTTGCCCAGGAGGAGAGGGGCTGCCAGGCCTTTTGGCTAGGTGGACCAAATTGAACCTTCCCTATGAGAAGGGGGCTGCCATGCCTTTTGGCTAGGTGGACCAAGTTGAACCTTGCCCATGAGGAGAGGGGCCACCACACCTTTTGGCTAGGTGGACCAAGTTGAGCCTTGCCCCTGTCAGGAACCTCATGCCATGAGGGGGTCAGCGTAGAATCCTAACTCTATGAAAGGGGGGCTAGACACCCCCCCTTAAGTGCACTTTGTGTGTGAGTTTCTCAGGACCTTTCACATCCAAGGGCCCCATAGTCGGAGTTGAAGGCTCTTTTCCACCCAAGATCTCTCTCAGCCTCCAGTTTCCAGGTCTGATATCAGGATTTGAGAAATCCTGTAAATCAATTTTCCCTCTTTCACAGACCGCCCCGTAACCCCCCCACCCTGCACAGGTGAGAATCTCTAAGTACTCCATACTGCTTCTTTGGTCATCCCTCTCAAAGGGACCACAACCCAAATAATGGAGGCACAAATCTCCCAACCATTACAGACTGTTAAGTCAGTCTTAGTTTGACCCAGAGCACTCAGCAATCAGCACTCAGTAATCGGTACGCCCCTTATCTGAACTACAGGCCTGTGTGGGGGACACTTGTGATGAGGGGCGTGGCTGCTGCAATGAAAGGGGAGGGAATTTAATGGAAAAAAAAGTAAAAAATGATCATCATCAAATTACCATTGGGAGGGAGGATATAAGACTACAGAGATTATTTATGGTACATGGAAAATAATAAATGTCCTCCAGTCTTGGTATAGTACATCCCCTTTAAATGGGGTTGGCTCTATTCTCCTGGGGGGGGGCTCCGTCTGTAACATTTCAGCATTGGCCCGATAATTGCATTACAATCCATATGTGCACCTGAGTTCCCCTCCCCCCCATGTGATCTGCTCCCCCGGGACCCCCCCAGGTATGTCTCACTGTGTGTATATTACAGGAGAGAGGCGCCAGGATGCCGGGACTGATGAACCGCTTCACCGGGGCCCCTCTGCCCCTGACCGCCTCGGAGATCAGTGCCTGTGTCAGCGGCTACGCCCTGGGGATGACGGCGTCACTTACTTACAGCAACCCCGAGAGCCAATCTGTGGAAGGTAAGTCCCAGCATGCATTGCAGTTATGCATGTATAGAGAAGTGGTACTGTGCAGAATAAGAACAGATACTAAAAATTATGCCCGGCGTACAGGACAAGAGAAGTAGTACTGTGCAGAGTCCATACATACAGAATAAGAACAGATACCGAGAATTACACCCGACATACAGGACAAGAGAAGTAGTACTGTGCAGAGTCCATACATACAGAATAAGAACAGATACCGAGAATTACACCCGACATACAGGACAAGAGAAGTAGTACTGTGCAGAGTCCATACATATAGAATAAGAACAGATACCGAGAATTACACCCGACATACAGGACAAGAGAAGTAGTACTGTGCAGAGTCCATACATACAGAATAAGAACAGATACCGAGAATTACACCCGACATACAGAACAAGAGAAGTGGTACTGTGCAGAGTCCATACATACAGAATAAGAACAGATACCGAGAATTACACCCGACATACAGAACAAGAGAAGTGGTACTGTGCAGAGTCCATACATACAGAATAAGAACAGATACCGAGAATTACACCCGACATACAGGACAAGAGAAGTGGTACTGTGCAGAGTCCATACATACAGAATAAGAACAGATACCGAGAATTACACCCGACATACAGAACAAGAGAAGTGGTACTGTGCAGAGTCCATACATACAGAATAAGAACAGATACCGAGAATTACACCCGACATACAGGACAAGGGAAGTAGTACTGTGCAGAGGGTGTGGCTGCTTGTGGAGCAGCTGAAGTCTGTGTGGTGCTGAGCTCCTCTGATGTCTGGTACAAGCCCAGGGTTGGGCTCCCCTGGGCGGGGATCTCTCTCAGGAGAGTCCCAGGCTTTCCGGCCTACACAAGGACTGTCAGGTGAAGCTGTGGTTGGTGGTGAAGCCGGAGGACGGAGCTCTGGGAATGGGAAGCAATCTGCAGAGGCTGTAAGTAGACGTGGAAATGTTTGTATGAAAAGTACCGATAATACTGATAAGAGGAAGTCTGGTGATGTTATTCAGCAAAAGAGTTCTCAATCCAGCCAGCCATTGCAGGCCCAGCAAGCCCAGCACAGTGCAGCTCAGTCTGTTCAGAGACATGTTGTTATCGCTCAGCACAGTCCAAACTCTGGAAGTACAACTCAAAGAACCCCTCAGAGTGGGGCTCATTCAGTCCAGGAATATACTAATACCACTCAGTACAGTCCAAGTTCTGGAAGTGTGATCCAATCCAGCCAGCCATTGCAAGCCCAGCACAGTGCAGCTCAGTCTGTTCAGAGACATGTTATTATCGCTCAGCACAGTCCAAACACTGGAAGTGCAACTCAATCCAGCCAGTCATTACAGTCAATGCAAACCCCTCAGAGTGGGGCTCATTCAGTCCAGCAACTTACTAATACCACCCAGTACAGTCCAAGTTCTGGAAGCATGATCCAATCCAGCCAGCCATTACAACCACAGCAAGCTCAGCAGAGTGCAGCTCATAGAGCTCAGAGTGGAGCAGAGACATCGGTTTCTCCCAGTACTCCTCGCAAATACACCAGAACTTCCTTAGAACAGAAAACCATTAAAGAGAACTTACAACAGTGTGTAATGGTGGGCAGCAGCCAGAGACGTTCATCGCGCTCTAAGCTGCAGCAGAATAAAGAGGAGGGTGGTAATAATTTTCCACAATCTGCCCCAGTGAAACCATCTACACCCAGGAGAGACCCTCAGACCAGCACTGGTAATGGGAAGGTGGATCAGAATTTCAAGCGTCCTGCAGCCGCAAAGCAGAAAGTGTTAAAGTCTGAACCTGCGCTGCACCTGGCTGACAAGATTCCTTTCCTTGTAAAAAGAATGGCGTCCCTGAGAAAAACCAAGACTAAGATCCAGAAGCAGATTGACTGTGTTTATCGACTTAAAGCTGCCAACCCCAAGAAGGAATTTTTATATGACAGCAAACTGAACTCCCTGGGCATTGAACTGGCCGGTGTGTCAAAGGACATTGATGCTGTTCTGGAAGAACTGGGACCAGTGGCGGAGGTGTACTACAATTGTGATCGATTTGAGGCGGGATTGAGTGGAAGGATTGAGTCTTCTACAGAGTCAGACTCTGGGGATTCGGTCCAACGCACGCAGCCACCACATGTGTCTCCTGAAGGGAAGACTGTGCAGCCTCTGGAGGACAGTGAGGTTGGAGCAGATCCTCCTGCTGGACTTCCAGCTCTGGAGGGTGGTGGGAACATCAGTATAACCCAGCAGACATTCACAGTACAGGAGACTCAGAGGAGTGACATGGTGGACTCCCAGCACATGGATTGTGAGAACAATGCTGCTGCCACTAGTACTCCTGGTGGAAGCCATGCTGGGGGGACTGGTGTTCATGTGGGGAGCCATGCTGGGGGGACTGGTGTTCATGGGGGGAGCCATGCTGGGGGGACTGGTGTTCATGGTGGGAGCCATGCTGGGGTGACTGGTGTTCATGTGGGGAGCCATGCTGGGGTGACTGGTGTTCATGTGGGGAGCCATGCTGGGGTGACTGGTGTTCATGTGGGGAGCCATGCTGGGGTGACTGGTGTTCATGTGGGGAGCCATGCTGGGGTGACTGGTGTTCATGTGGGGAGCCATGCTGGGGTGACTGGTGTTCATGTGGGGAGCCATGCTGGGGTGACTGGTGTTCATGTGGGGAGCCATGCTGGGGTGACTGGTGTTCATGTGGGGAGCCATGCTGGGGTGACTGGTGTTCATGTGGGGAGCCATGCTGGGGGGACTGGTGTTCATGGGGGGAGCCATGCTGGGGGGACTGGTGTTCATGGTGGGAGCCATGCTGGGGGGACTGGTGTTCATGTGGGGAGCCATGCTGGGGTGACTGGTGTTCATGTGGGGAGCCATGCTGGGGTGACTGGTGTTCATGGGGGGGGTAACACTGGGGTAACTAGTAATGATGCTGCTAGTAATGATGATATGAGGTGCAGTGATGATGTCACTAATATTGATGTGGTGAATGTTTCTGATGTTATCAATGCTGGTATATCTGAATGGGGTCATCAGCAGTCTGAGGGCTCTGAGAATGTAGCGATGGAGGAGTCAGTTCAGAATAACTCTCAGGATTTCCCCCCTTTGGTGGATTCACCACCTGCTCCGCAAGGGAATGCTGGTCCATCTGGTCATGTCCCTCCTCGGAATGCCTGGAGCCGTGGGGCCCCTTCTTTTTCCACCAGTAACAGTTCTACTGGTCAGGCCTTTAAGAGAAGGAATGTGGTCAGATTGAAGCATAGGGGTTCCAGAGAGGAGCTCCCTGATCGGAGGTTTGTAGTAAGGGAGTTGCTGTGTCATCAGATGGGGTTTGCTCCTGCAGACATACTGGCAGTCATCAATCTCCCTGACAGACAAGGTTATGATGTCAGCTTTAAGCTCATGTCTGACTTGGACAGGTTCTGGGCCAGTTTCAGTGGTTTGCGGGACAAAGAGGGTTGGAGGAATTTCATCTTTATTCCCATCTCCAAACCTGACACAGCAAATGTTACCATCATGTTCTGGAATGAGTCTGTGCCCCCCCAGGATGTTGTCATCTGGCTTAGAAGACATTGTGAAATGGTTTCTGAGTTGACAAAAACTAAAGACAGTGATGGGATCTGGACGGGTGGTTGGAGGGTTCTTGTTAAGTTGAGGCAAAGTAACAATGTTACCCATCACCTACCAAACTCTTTTTTCATTGGGCGGGAGAGAGGAGTTTGCTTCTATGCAGGTCAGCCCAGGTTATGTTATAAATGTGGTAAATCCGGCCATGTGGCGAATGTTTGTACGATCCTGAAGTGTAATCTTTGTGGGGAGGTTGGCCATATCAGTTCTACCTGTGAGAAGGTTAAGTGCAATCTATGTGGTGGGCTTGGCCATTTCCATAGGGATTGCCCGGAGGCCTTCCATAATAAGGACGGGGAATCTGCAGACAATGAATTGTTGGCTGCAGCAGAACAACTAGAGGAGGAAGCTTTAATGAATGGGGCTGTATTGACTAGGGAGGAGGTGGTCCCGGAGGTCCAGGAGACTACTCCCGGGCGGACGGACAGTGTTCAGCAGGCTGAGGAGCAGCCGGCCCCACACTCCTCTTCTGTTCCAGTTCCTGTCTCTGTGAAGATCACTGGTCAGAAGAGGAGGAATAGGAAAAAAGATAAATCTACCCGTAAACCCGAAAGTGACTGGACATTAGTGCAGAAGTCAGCTAAAAAAGTGAAAGGGGCACCAGAAGTGGGTACGGCACTTTCCACCAATAGGTATGAAGCGTTATCAGATTCGGATGCTGACTTCTATTCTCTGGAGGACCAGGAACTGGAGCAGGAATTAAAAAGAGTGGGAAAGGAGTATGTGATTGGCTCAGAGGATGACCCGCCCATTAAAAGGCGTCCGCCCCCTGATCCTGGATCCGCAGAATCTGATATGGAAACTGGTAGTCAGCAGAGTGACTCCGATTCTGACTTATAATGAAATGTTGGAGAAGTATAGATTTATGGAAAGGAGTCTTATTGTCACATTTATTACTATTGATGCCCTTTAACTGCTAAGTTTTTGACCTAAACAACATGTCAGTAATTGTTGTATTTATGTTATTTCCAGTCAGTTAGTTTGTTATTATGTATCTTGTTTGTTTTTTACAAATAAAAATCTCCATACATACAGAATAAGAACAGATACCGAGAATTACACCCGACATACAGGACAAGAGAAGTAGTACTGTGCAGAGTCCATACATATAGAATAAGAACAGATACCGAGAATTACACCCGACATACAGGACAAGAGAAGTAGTACTGTGCAGAGTCCATACATACAGAATAAGAACAGATACCGAGAATTACACCCGACATACAGAACAAGAGAAGTGGTACTGTGCAGAGTCCATACATACAGAATAAGAACAGATACCGAGAATTACACCCGACATACAGAACAAGAGAAGTGGTACTGTGCAGAGTCCATACATACAGAATAAGAACAGATACCGAGAATTACACCCGACATACAGGACAAGAGAAGTGGTACTGTGCAGAGTCCATACATACAGAATAAGAACAGATACCGAGAATTACACCCGACATACAGAACAAGAGAAGTGGTACTGTGCAGAGTCCATACATACAGAATAAGAACAGATACCGAGAATTACACCCGACATACAGAACAAGAGAAGTGGTACTGTGCAGAGTCCATACATACAGAATAAGAACAGATACCGAGAATTACACCCGACATACAGGACAAGAGAAGTGGTACTGTGCAGAGTCCATACACACAGAATAAGAACCGATACCGAGAATTAAACCCGAGATACAGGATAAGAGAAGTGGTACTGTGCACAGTTATAGGTAGGGTTATGTCTGGGTCTCTGATTGGTGGATCACAAATTCTGCGATCTCTAACAACCATTCCTCCCCTCCCCCCAGCTCTCTTCGTCTACCCCCTGAATGAGCACACGGTGGTTGTGGGATTTGAGGCCGTCATCTGCAGACGTATCATCACCGTCCAGATTAAGGACAAGGCCAAGATGGACGAGTCATACTACGACTATTGCAGCATGTCCAGCGGGAGGCTGCTAGAGGGCAATGGTGAGCAAATGATAATTCTTGGATGTGTACAGAGTAGCACCTGGTAGTCCATCTCACTTGAAGGACTTTTGGGTAAGAGCTTCAGATGCAACCGACGCGTTTCGGTCAGAAAAAAGCCTCCTACTTCCTCAGGGGCCTGAGCAGTCCATGTTAAGAAAATCAGGATAAAATGCACTCAGGGATCTGTGTTAAGGATAGATGAAGTCTATCATCTCCTGACGACACTAAAAGCAGCCAGAACCAATTTTCCCCTCGATCGGTCCAGCGCTGTCACACACATCCGGCATCGGTCAACCAATAAAGCTATTGCAAGGTCCACATTGCCTTTTCCATGTAGTACCTCCCTGTAGCCTCTAGGTGTCGCCAGTGATAAAGCCCTCTCTGCTGTATTATCTAAAAGGATACAACTTGTAGCGACTTCTCCGATAAATGGAGACATTGTATCGCTTCTTCAAACCAACAAACGCACAGAATTTACTCATATCTAATCCCACACCGAAAGGCGAAAGCCGCCATCGCCGCGCTAATTCCCCTCTAAGCCGTTCCCATGTTAGGTGTGAGATCATTAATACAGGTTGCAACGCTGCGAGAATTTCTGGGTCATTAAATCGCTCGGCTGGTTTTCTGGTCACCAGGAGACACCGAGGGTCGGGGGGGGGAGGGTTAGGTCTCGGTCCCCCGCGCTGGGTTAAACACAATCCGTGAAACCATTAACGCGGCTCTCTAGTTGCCTTGGAAATCCAGTTCTTTCCCCCGAAGTCTCCGGCAGATAATGAGGATTATACACAAATTTCTGCCGCGACAAACAGCTGGAGACGCAGACGAGTATCCGGGGAGAAAAAGTAAAAATATCATTTCGTGCCAAAAGAAACAGATGTCAGACGGTCGATTTCATCGCGTTAGATATTCTCAACCGCGGCGTCTGTCAGTAAAGGGGCACTCCAGCTTATCCCAACAATACAAGAGTCTCTGCTGTCATTTTGGAGGATGCTTTGCTAAGCGGGTATTGTTGGCAGCAGCCTTGAAACCATCCCATTTAAAGAAGTTTAGGTCGCTCATTAAGCCGCAGTACTGAAGTGCTGATGGTGGGTGAGAGATAACATTATGATCAGTGAGCTGTTTTTGCTGCTGAGCTCTCCAGGGCTGAACACAGTCATTGTGCTGATCTGCGTTAAAGTGGTACTAACAATTTCAATGTCAGGCACCCCCCCACCCAAGTGCCGACAGGGCAGAGTGAGTACATTGTTTACACTGATAATAATCAGGGCAGCCCCATCAGCGCCCATCAGTGCAGCCTCATCAGTGCACATCCGTGCCCATCAGTGCAGCCTCATCAGTGCAGCCTCATCAGTGCCTATCAGCGCCCATCAGTGCAGCCTCATCAGCAACCGTCAGTGCAGCCTCAGTGCACATCAGTGCAGCCTCATTAGTGCCCATCAGTGCCCATCACTGCAGCCTCATCAGTGCAGCCTCATCAGCGCCCATCAGTGCAGCCTCATCAGTGCCCATCAGCGCCCATTAGTGCAGCCTCATCAGCGCCCGTCAGTGCAGCCTCATCAGCGCCCATCAGTGCAGCCTCATCAGTGCCCATCAGTGCAGCCTCATCAGCGCCCATCAGTGCAGCCTCATCAGTGCCCATCAGCACCCATCAGTGAAGCATCATCAGCGCCCATCAGTGCAGCCTCATCAGTGCCCATCAGCATCATCAGCGCCTATCAGTGCAGCCTCATCAGTGCCCATCAGTGCAGCCTCATCAGCGCCCATCAGTGCAACCTCATCAGTGCCCATCAGCACCCATCAGTGCAGCCTCATTAACGCCAATCAGCACCTTTCAGTGCAGCATCATCAGCGCCCATCAGTGCAGCCTCATCAGTGCCCATCAGCACCCATCAGTGCAGCCTCATCAGCGTCCATCAGTGCAGCCTCATCGGTGCCCATCAGTGCAGCCTCATCAGCACCCATCGGTGCAGCCTCATCAGCACCCATCAGTGCAGCCTCATCAACGCCCATTAGTGCAACCTCATCAGTGCCCATCAGCACCCATCAGTGCAGCCTCATCAGCGCCCATCGGTGCAGCCTCATCAGCACCCATCAGTGTAGCCTTATCAGTGCCCATCAGTGCAGCCTCATCAGTGCCCATCAGAACCCATCAGTGCAGCCTCATCAGCGCCCATCGGTGCAGCCTCATCAGCACCCATCAGTGTAGCCTTATCAGTGCCCATCAGTGCAGCCTCATCAGCACCCATCAGTGTAGCCTTATCAGTGCCCATCAGTGCAGCCTCATCAGTGCCCATCAGAACCCACCAGTGCAGCCTCATCAGCGCCCATCAGTGCCCATCAGTGCTAATGCTGTGATCGGGTTTCATGGCGTATATCTCACTTTTCTTTCCTTTTTCTCCTCAGGGCGGATTCTGCTGGATGAAGACCTGGAAAGGATCATTTTTGTGGCCAATCTGGGCGTGGTTCCGGCTCAGGAGAGTGTGTCTGTGCTGATCAGTACGTCCTCGGAGCTGCCCACGCTCTCCAGCGGAGCTGTCAGGGTCCTGGTCCCCCCCATCTGTGTCCCCAGAGTGACGCAAAGCACTTCTGACAGCGCTTTAGCCGGCACGACCCCCCAGAGATTGTAAGAACCCCTCCTGTATGGATTAAATGTTTGTACGCTATGGGGAAGATTTGCTAAAACGGGAGAGTGCGAACTCTGGTCCAGTTGTGCGCGTGGTAGCCAATCAGCTAACTTCAGCTTGCTCAATTAAGCTTTGACCAAAAAAATAAATAAAAACCTGGAAGCTGATTGGTTGCTGTGCAGAGCTGTACCACATTTTGCAAGCTCAAGTTTTAGTAAATCAACCCCTATATGACCAATCGTATGTGAGTATGTGACTCCCCTCTGTTCGGGTGTCTCCAGTGGTAATCCTCCATCATACAAAGACATTGTAGACAACCGTGCTCCTCTAACCTTGTGGTAACAGTTTGGTGAAGACCCTTTTCTGTTCCACCATGACTGTCCCCTGTGCACAAAGCCAGCTCCATAAAGACGTGGGGGTTATTTACGAAAGGCAAATCCACTTTGCACTACAAATCTGTAAATCTGAGGGGTAGATCAGAAATGAGGGGAAGCTCTGCTGATTTTATCATCCAATCATGTGCAAGCTAAAATGCTGTTTATTATTTTCCTTGCATGTCCCCCTCAGATCTACAGCGACTGCACTTCCAAGTGCACTTGTAGTGCAAAGTGGATTTGTCTTTAGTAAATAACCCCCCATGGTGTGACCAGTTTGGTGTGCAGGAACTCAAGTGTCCTTTACAGAGCCCTGACCTCAACCCTAAACCTGAACACCTTTGGGATGAATTGGAACGCCAACTTTTTTTTTTGGTGCCCAACATGTGAGCTAGGTCTTCTCGTCCAATATCAGGACCTGACCTCAGAAATGGGGACAAATTCCCACAGAGACCCTCCAAAATCTTGTGAAAAATCTTCCCAGAAGAGTGGAGGATGTTCTGGCCATAAGAATGGCCTTTGGGATAAGGGGGCACAGCTCCGTAATGGCCATGGTTTCGGAACGGATGTCCAACAAACTCATATAGGTGTGATGAGTGGAGGAACTCGAGTGTCCTGTACAGAGCCCAGACTTCAACCCTACTGAACACCTTTGGGATGAATTGGAACACCAACTGGTGTTTTTTTGGTGCCCAATGTGAGGCCCAACATGTGAGCCAGTACTTCTTATCCAACATCAGTAGCTGACCTCACAAATGAGGACAAATTCCCACAGACCCTCTCCAAAATCTTGTGGAGAATCTTCCCAAAAGAGTGGAGGATGTTAAAGCCACAAACGGGCTACTTCATATTAATGGCCTTTGGGGAAGGGGGGAATAACTCCATTATTGTCATTGGTTTTGGAATGAATGTCCAACAAGCTCATATACTGTAGGTGTGATGAGTGGAGAAACTTGAGTGTCCTTTACAGAGCCCTGACCTCAACCCTACTGAACACCTTTGGGAGGAATTGGAATACCAACTTTTTTTTTTGGTGCCCAACATGTGAGCTAGGTCTTCTCATCCAATATTAGTACCTGACCTCAGAAATGGGGACAAATTCCCACAGAGACCCTCCAAAATCTTGTGGAAAATCTTCCCAGAAGAGTGGAGTATGTTCTGGCCATATTAATGGCCTTTGGGATAAGGGGGCACAGCTCCGTAATTGCCATGGTTTCGGAACGGATGTCCAACAAGCTCATATAGGTGTGATGAGTGGAGGAACTCTAGTGTCCTGTACAGAGCCCTGACCTCAACCCTACTGAACACCTTTGGGAGGAATTGGAACACCAACTGGTGTTTTTTTGGTGCCCAATGTGAGGCCCAACATGTGAGTCAGTACTTCTTATCCAACATCAGTAGCTGACCTCACAAATGGGGACAAATTCCCACAGAGACCCTCCAAAATTTTGTGGAAAATCTTCCCAGAAGAGTGGAGGATGTTCTGGTCATATTAATGGCTTTTGGGATAAGGGGGCACAACTCCATAATGGCCATGGTTTCGAAATGGATATCCAGCAAGCTCACATAGGTGTGATGATGGAGAAACTCAAGTGTCCTGTACAGAGCCCAGACCTCAACCCTACTGAACAGCTTTGGGATTAATTGGAATGCCAACTGGTGTTTTTTTTTTTTGTGCGCAACATGAGGTCCAACATGTGAGCCAGGTCTTCTCATCCAGCATTGACCTCCCAAATGGCCACAAATTCCCACAGACACCCTCCAATATCTATAGAAAACCTTCCCAGAAGAGTGGAGGATGTTATGGCCACAAAGGAAGGGGGGCCACTCCATTTTAATGACCATGGAGAGATGGGTCCAGGGGTATGTCCAACAAGGTCATATTAGGTGCATTGGCCAGCTGTCTTTATGGTATATTAGGAAGTCACCCAGAACATACAGTAGCATTGTGGGATGTCCCAGCCTGCTTTGCGTCATTATCCAATATTATGTTCTGATATTTCCACATGGGAGCCTTTAACTTACTGGTGGTTATCATTTAATGAAATCTGAAAATCAGACCCATGAGATGCTGCAGACATAGCCTAGTGCAAAAGAAATTGTCAATAACCCCTTTGTAAATGTCTTTGGGCCGTGCAAAACCCTAGCATGGCCCTCCCGGTGTGCTTTGCCCCTTCAGTGGTGCCCTATGTGTGCTATATTTTGAGGGATATCAAGGCTTTAATTCTGGTGTTTGTCCACAGGAGGGAGGTGGGTCTGGCTGGAGGCACCAAGAAGCTTTGCCTGGCGACTCTATTGGAGACGGAAGCGGTGAACTCCATCGAGTATGAACTCACCTTCCACCTGGAGATCCGAGCTCCATACCTCCTGGCAGGTGAGTGACCAGAGAAGGTTAGCAGGACTGGACAGAAGAGAGGAATGGAAATATAATGAAGGTGACACAGTGATGGGTAGAGATCAGTGGGGCTATAGGTAGAATCTGGTAGAGAGGAGCAAAACGGAGAGTTTCAGCAAAATTTGTAACAGCAACATTAAGGTGTTTTTTTTTGGTGGTTTTCAGAGTGTTCATTCTTAGGAAGAACTGACGGGACACAGGTAGAGGCCAACTAGAGGGGCTAATTTACTAACACCGGAGAATGCAAAATCTGGTGCAGCTGTACATGGCAGCCAATCAACTTCTAACTGGTTCAATTAAGCTTTGGCAATAAAACCTGGAAGCTGATTGGTTTCTATGCAGAGCTGCACCAAATTCTGTGTGCTTTAGTTTTAGTAAATCAACCCAAGTGCCTAGGCTACAGACAGACAAGACTCTTATATATCCAAGTGAAGGTGAAGATGGAGAGACAGACTGACCTGCAAATAGACTAGGCTCTCTGCTGCCTCCTCTGACTCACATCTGGTACTGCATTTCTATTGCAGGTGTGGAGAGTCCCACCCATGAGATCCGAGCCGACGCGGACCCCTCTGCTCCTTCCGCCAAGAGCATCATGATCACACTGGCCAACAAACACACCTATGACCGTCCAGTGGAAATCCTCATCCACCCCAGCGGTAATGAGACCTCCAGCAGATGAGAATTGCAATGTGTGTTGGGGGGGGGGGGGGTGATAGGACGGGGTTCTGGGTTGACAGTCAGGAGGTAATAAAATGCTTTGATGATATTGAAGCCCATAAATATACACTATCTCACAAAAGTAAGTACACCCCTCACATTTTTGTAAATCTTTTCATGTGACAACACTGAAGAAATGACACTTGTCTACAATGTAAAGTAGTGAGTGTACAGCTTGTATAACAGTGTAAATTTGCTGTCCCCTCAAAATAACTCAACACACAGCCATTAATGTCTAAACCGATGGCAACAAAAGTAAGTACACCCCTAAGTGAAAATGTCCAAATTGGGCCCAAAGTGTCAATATTTTGTGTGGTCACCATTATTTTTCAGCACTGCCTTAACCCTCTTGGACATGGAGGTCACCAGAGCTTCTCAGGTTGTCACTGGAGTCCTCTTCCCCTCCTCCATGATGACATCACAGAGCTGGTGGATGTTAGAGACCTTGCGCTCCTCCACCTTCCGTTTGAGGATGTCCCACAGATGCTCAATAGGGTTTAGGTCTGGAGACATGATTGGCCAGTCCATCACCTTTACCCTCAGCTTCTTTAGCAAGGCAGTGGTGGTCTTGGAGGTGTGTTTGGGGTGGTTATCATGTTGGAATACTGCCCTGCGGTCCAGTCTCTGAAGGGAGGGGATCATGCTCTGCTTCAGTATGTCACAGTACATGTTGGCATTCATGGTCCCCTCAATGATCTGTAGCCCCCCAGTGCCGGCAGCACTCATGCAGCCCCAGACCATAACACTCCCACCACCATGCTTGACTGTAGACAAGACACACTTGTCTTTGTCCTCCTCACCTGGTTGCCCCCACACACGCTTGTCACCATCTGAACCAAATACGTTTATCTTGGTCTCATCAGACCACAGGACATGGTTCCAGTAATCTATGTCCTTAGTCTGCTTGTCTTCAGCAAACTGTTTGTGGTCTTTCTTGTGCATCATCTTTAGAAGAGGCTTCCTTCTGGGATGACAGCCATGCAGACCAATTTGATGCAGTGTGCGGCGTATGGTCTGAGCACTGACAGGCTGACCCCCCCACCCCTTCAACCTCTGCAGCAATGCTGGCAGCACTCATACGTCTATTTCCCAAAGACAACCTCTGGATATGACGCTGATCACGTGACCTCAACTTCTTTGGTGGACCATGGCGAGGCCTGTTCTGAGTGGAACCTGTCCTGTTATACCGCTGTATGGTCTTGGCCACCGTGCTGCAGCTCAGTTTCAGGGTCTTGGCAATCTTCTTATAGCCTAGGCCATCTTTATGTAGAGCAACAATTCTTTTTTTCAGATCCTCAGAGAGTTCTTTGCCATGAGGTGCCATGTTGTACTTCCAGTGACCAGTATGAGAGAGTGAGAGCGATAACAGCAAATATAACACACCTGCTCCCCATTCACACCTGAGACCTTGTAACACTAACGAGTCACATGACACCGGGGAGGAAAAATGGCTAATTGGGCCCGATTTGGAGATTTTCACTTAGGGGTGTACTGACTTTTGTGGCCAGCGGTTTAGACATTAATGGCTGCGTGTTGAGTTATTTTGAGGGGACAGCAAATTTACACTGTTATACAAGCTGTACACTCACTACTTTACATTGTAGCAAAGTGTCATTTCTTCAGTGTTGTCACATGAAAAGATAGAAGAAAAGATTTACACAAATGTGAGGGGTGTACTTACTTTTGTCAGATACTGTGTATATTGTTTGGGGGTTCTAAGCAGTTTTAATTTTGGCAGCAATTTTTAATTTAGTTTAAGTCTTTTGACTGAAATGGTATTTTAGTTTTAGTCCCATGTTCGTCTTCTGCAAGTGTTTTAGTCTTCTAAGATCTAATGGGTGTAATTAAATTGTGATGCATTATTTAAACATTTCTCTACAATTTCCAAACTCATTATCTACGGCTGGAGTGAAAAATCGATTATGTTATTAATGATGGTATTGAGGTATGAACACGCACTACAGACCAGTGTTCATTGTGACGTCAAATTTCAATTTGGTTTTAGTCTTACTCTTTTCACTAAAATGCCATTTTAGTTTTAGTCGTATTTTAGTCGAGGAAATGAACACGGGTTCTAAGTTACTTTCTAGCAAAAAAAATAGTAAACAAAAAGTGCCAAAAAAAGTGCCGGGTCTGCAGGTGGATAAATCGCGGTGATTTGTACCAACATGGCACTTGGCCTTGTTATCTTGTGGTTCACCAGTCACCAGGGGCGGTAAAGCCAAGGCTCAGCCATCTGCTTTTACCGCTCTTTCCCCACACGGCTTCTTCTAATAACATATTTCTGCAAAGTCATCCTAGTGAACCTGTTATTTATAAAGAACAGAACATTAGCATATAAGCACTTAATACGTCTTTACTCTTTAGTAAGACGTATAAGAATTCTTTTTCTTTATCACATCTGATACAAGGGGGGAGGGGGAGGGGGAGGGGGTTGGACTTTCCGGGGAGCCGGTGGCTGAATTGTGACCCATCTCCAAATATTTGGAAAAAAATGGCATTTCCATTAAAGGGCCCCATTCGCAGGATGGAGCCGCAGACGGGCGACGGGGTCCCAGAGGGGCGACTCAAGTAACGCAGCAGATGCATCATGGCGTCCGCGGGTGATTAATCGCCGTTGGTTTAATTAGACGTCTCTTCTAATCTCACACTCTGCCCGTTGGTTTCCCGCGGGGACGGCGGCGTCTTGTCTGATCCGCCCGCTGTGTGCGTCATTCGGGGGTGACGTGCTGATTGGACAGATGTGGTGAAGCCGCGTTCCTGATGTATGGAGACACGGCTGACTTATTACCGGACGTGCGTCCTTCTGTGTGATTTGTAGACGGAGTATTATCACACACAGCTGGCTGCCTTAGAATCCCTTCAAAGTGGACCTGTCATCAGATTTTCCCCATAAAAATGACTCCTCCTCCTTCTACAAAGTTACAATGTACAGTCTGATCACTGGGGGAGGGGAGACTGAGGAAATGACTCCTCCTCCTTCTACAAAGTTACAATGTACAGTCTGATCACTGGGGGAGGGGAGACTGAGGAAATGACTCCTCCTCCTTCTACAAAGTTACAGTGTACAGTCTGATCACTGGGGGAGGGGAGACTGAGGAAATGACTCCTCCTCCTTCTACAAAGTTACAATGTACAGTCTGATCACTGGGGGAGGGGAGACTGAGGAAATGACTCCTCCTCCTTCTACAAAGTTACAATGTACAGTCTGATCACTGGGGGAGGGGAGACTGAGGAAATGACTCCTCCTCCTTCTACAAAGTTACAATGTACAGTCTGATCACTGGGGGAGGGGAGACTGAGGAAATGACTCCTCCTCCTTCTACAAAGTTACAGTGTACAGTCTGATCACTGGGGGAGGGGAGACTGAGGAAATGACTCCTCCTCCTTCTACAAAGTTACAATGTACAGTCTGATCACTGGGGGAGGGGAGACTGAGGAAATGACTCCTCCTCCTTCTACAAAGTTACAATGTACAGTCTGATCACTGGGGGAGGGGAGACTGAGGAAATGACTTCTCCTCCTTCTACAAAGTTACAATGTACAGTCTGATCACTGGGGGAGGGGAGACTGAGGAAATGATTCCTCCTCCTTCTACAAAGTTACAATGTACAGTCTGATCACTGGGGGAGGGGAGACTGAGGAAATGCTTCCTCCTCCTTCTACGAAGTTACAATGTACAGTCTGATCACTGGGGGAGGGGAGACTGAGGAAATGACTCCTCCTCCTTCTACAAAGTTACAATGTACAGTCTGATCACTGGGGGAGGGGAGACTGAGGAAATGATTCCTCCTCCTTCTACAAAGTTACAATGTACAGTCTGATCACTGGGGGAGGGGAGACTGAGGAAATGCTTCCTCCTCCTTTTACGAAGTTACAATGTACAGTCTGATCACTGGGGGAGGGGAGACTGAGGAAATGACTCCTCCTCCTTCTACAAAGTTACAATGTACAGTCTGATCACTGGGGGAGGGGAGACTGAGGAAATGACTCCTCCTCCTTCTACAAAGTTACAATGTACAGTCTGATCACTGGGGGAGGGGAGACTGAGGAAATGACTCCTCCTCCTTCTACAAAGTTACAATGTACAGTCTGATCACTGGGGGAGGGGAGACTGAGGAAATGACTCCTCCTCCTTCTACAAAGTTACAATGTACAGTCTGATCACTGGGGGAGGGGAGACTGAGGAAATGACTCCTCCTCCTTCTACAAAGTTACAATGTACTGTCTGATCACTGGGGGAGGGGAGACTGAGGAAATGACTCCTCCTCCTTCTACAAAGTTACAATGTACAGTCTGATCACTGGGGGAGGGGAGACTGAGGAAATGACTCCTCCTCCTTCTACAAAGTTACAATGTACAGTCTGATCACTGGGGGAGGGGAGACTGAGGAAATGACTCCTCCTCCTTCTACAAAGTTACAATGTACAGTCTGATCACTGGGGGAGGGGAGACTGAGGAAATGACTCCTCCTCCTTCTACAAAGTTACAATGTACTGTCTGATCACTGGGGGATGGGAGACTGAGGAAATGACTCCTCCTCCTTCTACAAAGTTACAATGTACAGTCTGATCACTGGGGGAGGGGAGACTGAGGAAATGACTCCTCCTCCTTCTACAAAGTTACAATGTACTGTCTGATCACTGGGGGATGGGAGACTGAGGAAATGACTCCTCCTCCTTCTACAAAGTTACAATGTACAGTCTAAATGATAAAGTAAGGGGTCCTACTGATTCCTAAACCCTCATTGGGGTGTGATAAATGAGCCCCTTTTTTTGCATCATAATCCGATCTTTGCCTTGGCGGGACACTTTTGGCCCCACAGACGGATCTCATACGGATTTCTCTGCAGGTCAAACCTTCCTCTGTTCTGCGTTTTTCAGAGCCACATCTGCCACACATCCTGATGGAGGAGGGAGACATGACCCCCTATGAGTACGAGCAATTCCTCAGAGGGAAGAGCGACTTCATCCGAGGAACCAAAAAGGATCCCAGTGCAGAGAAAAAGGTAAAAAAAGGAGGAGCGTGATATATATATATACACTATATTGTCAAAAGTATTGGGACACCTGCACACACATGAACTTTAATGGCATCCCTGTCTTAGTCCGTAGGGTTCAATATTGAGTTGGCTCCACCCTTTGCAGCTATAACAGCTTCAACTCTTCTGGGAAGGCCGTCCACAAGGTTTAGGAGGGTGTCTATGGGAATGTTTGGGCATTCTTCCAGAAGAGCATTTGTGAGGCCAGGCACTGATGTTGGAGGAGAAGGCCTGGCTCGCCGTCTCCGCTCTAATTCGTCCCAAAGGTGTTCTATGGGGTTAAGGTCAGGACTCTGTGCAGGCCAGTCTAGTGCCTCCACCCCAAACTCGCTCATCCATGTCTTTATGGACCTTGCTTGGTGCACTGGTCCAAATCATTTGGTGGAGGGGGGATTATGGTGTGTGGGGGGGGGATTATGGTGTGGGGGGGGGGATTATGGTGTGGGGGTTGTTTTTCAGGGGTTGGGCTTGGCCCCTTAGTTCCAGTGAAGGGAACTCTTAACTCGTCAGCATACCAAGACTTTTTGGACAATTTCATGTTCCCAACTTTGTGGGAACAGTTTGGGGACGGGCCCTTCCTGTTCCAACATGACTGCGCACCAGTGCACAAAGCAAGGTCCATAAAGACATGGATGAGCGAGTTTGGGGTGGAGGAACTTGACTGGCCTGCACAGAGTCCTGACCTCAACCCGATAGAACACCTTTGGGATGAATTAGAGCAGAGACTGCGAGCCAGGCCTTCTCATCCAACATCAGTACCTGACCTCACAAATGCTCTTCTGGAAGAATGGTCAAACATTCCCATAGACACCCTCCTAAACCTTGTGGACGGCCTTCCCAGAAGAGTTGAAGCTGTTATACCTGCAAAGGGCGGAGCCAACTCAAATTTATGTAATGTATATATTTATAAAAAAGTATGTAATATATTTATGTATTTATAACAATTTTGCCCCAGTGAAAGTGGATTCATATTTGTTCTGTGTGAATGGGGCAAAAAACAAAAACAAATGTTATTAGGCTTCTTCCTGTGCTGATTGAATGTTTTTCATTGTTTCTAAATAAAAAAAAAAAACCTAATTTGCCCACTAGATGGGGAAATTCACTCAGCGAATAGATAATACAGTATATGTTTTCGCTGTGCCGTTACAATGTAACACTAAACTGATTTCAGGTGGAGCTGTGTTGATTGTCTGAAACCCCAATTTCCTGCAGCTTCCTAATATAGAATCCAATATTAAAGAATAAAAGGCAACAAAAACTACTATTTTTTTTCTACTGCTGATTACCCAGCAACAGGCACATGAATGTAAAAAAAAATAAAAGCAATTTTTAGATTGTTTTGCAGCATTGCACGCCTTCTTTATGCTTCCTGGATCTTCAAGTTTAACTTGAAAGATATTGATTTTTTAAATTTTACAGTCATTCTTTTTTATTTTATTGATTTGTTTTTGTATTTATTTTCTTTATTTTCTTTACTCTATTTTGATTTATTTGTTTGTTTTTATTTATTTCATTTCTGTATTTTTCTCTATTTTTTTTCATTTTATTTATTTATTTTTTAATGCTGATCTGACCTTTTTTTTTTAATTGTTGATTTTTTTGTATTTACTTTCTTTATTTTATTTACACTATTTTGATTTATTTGTTTTTTTTAATAATATCATTTCTTTATTTTTCTTTATTTTTTTTCATTTTATTTATTTATTTTTTAAAGCTGATCTGACCTTTTTATTCTTATTATTTTTTTTATTGTATTCATTTTCTTTACACTATTTTGATTTATTTGTTTGTTTTTATTTATATCATTTCTTTATTTATCTTTATTTTTTTCATTTTATTTAGTTATTTTTTAATGCTGATCTGACCTTTTTTTTAATTGCTTATTTATTTTGGGATTTATTTTCTTTATTTTCTTTACACTATTTTGATTTATTTGTTTGTTTTAATAATATAATTTCTTTATTTTTCTTTATTTTTTTCATTTTATTTATTTATTTTTTAATGCTGATCTGACCTTTTTTTTTATTATTATTATTTTTTTGTATTCATTTTCTTTACACTATTTTGATTTATTTGTTTGTTTTTATTTATATCATTTCTTTATTTTTCTTTATTTTTTTCATTTTATTTAATTATTTTTTAATGCTGATCTGACCTTTTTTTTTATTATTATTATTTTTTTGTATTCATTTTCTTTACACTATTTTGATTTATTTGTTTGTTTTTATTTATATCATTTCTTTATTTTTCTTTATTTTTTTTTTCATTTTATTCATTTATTTTTTTTAACGCTGATCTGACCCTTTTTTCTCCTCTTCCTCTGACAGACGGAGATCATCCGCAAGCGCCTGATCAAGGATATCTGTCACAACCCCGTGGTGATGTTAAACTTCATCCCGAACCTTCCGACGACGCATTCCGGCCTGAGCAAAACGCAGGGAGAGTTCATCTTCCTCATCGACCGCAGCGGCAGCATGAGCGGAGTCAACATCGCCAGGGTCAGGGTAAGGTGGGGGGGGGAGGGGGAGGTCATTTTTTTGGGGGGTGGGGCCACCTGTGAGGCCCGCCTCCACCCTCAGATAATTTCTAACCCAGAAAAGAGAGTCTCTTGTGTCGCAGTAGAGCAACTGACGGACACAACGATTGGTTTGCTGTTTTTTTTTTATAAGGGAATAAATATCTAATTACTGTTCCCCGCCTAATCCTGTTGATAAAGTTGAGCAATAAAGCGCTCGTCTGCAGTGTAGAGAACATGCAGAGATGTAATGATGTCATCCCTCACCGCATCTCATTATCAGGCCCATGAGGACGTCATACAGGAATTCATCCAGCTGAGTCTTATTGGAAACAATCCTTGGATTCATAACGATCGCTGCAGCCCCATAGAGATTAGAGACAGCGGCGCAGCGTAATAAAAAGTGTGCTCCGTAAGGCCAACTCCCTACCGGCTGCCAAAGGCGGAGATTGGCGCTTCAAACCCCCAACCCCCAGGCCCAGCAGAGCGGATCTGTACACCTCTTCATGGAACTAATGGATGTAAGGCAGCGCTAGACTGATGAGAGTTGAGATTTTCATTATCTATATAGGAAGGTGATTCTCTGTTGAGGAGTCCAACTCAGACTGGAGGAGGCGCAACGCATGAGACCTTTCTTAGGTATTTGGCTGCTACATCTCTGGTGGCAGTTATTGCGCCGTACAGGAGATAATCTGTTTTTTGAGTGTAGGGTTAGAAGCGCCTAGTAAAACACAACAATTAATATATAAAAAAAATTAAGAATAGTCATGTTTTGGGGAAAAAGGCCTCCTCTTCTTTAGGGCTTAAAATATGTGGAATGTAATTCAAACCAGACAGTGGAGGAGGAGATGGATAACCACCATGGTGGAGAAGGAAATGGTTAGCTATCATGGTAGAGAAGGAAATGGCTAGACATTATGGTAGGGAAGGGAATGGCTAGAAATCATGGCGGAGAATGGAATGGCTAACTATCATGGTAGAGAAGGTTTTGGTTAGTCATCATGGTGGAGAAGGGAATGGCTAGACACCATGGTGGAAAAAGGAATGACTAGACATCATGGTAGAGAAGGGAATGGCTAGACATCATGGTGGAGAAGGGAATGGCTAGACACCATGATGGAGAAGGGAATGGCTAGACACCATGGTGGAGAAGGGAATAGCTAGACATCATGGTGGAGAAGGGAATGGCTAGACATCATGGTGGAGAAGGGAATGGCTAGACATCATGGTGGAGAAGGGAATGGCTAGATATCATGGTGGAGAAGGGAATGGCTAGATATCATGGTGGAGAAGGGAATGGCTAGACATGGTGGAGAAGGGAATGGCTAGACATCATGGTGGAGAAGGGAATGGCTAGACACCATGATGGAGAAGGGAATGGCTAGACACCATGGTGGAGAAGGGAATAGCTAGACATCATGGTGGAGAAGGGAATGGCTAGACATCATGGTGGAGAAGGGAATGGCTAGATATCATGGTGGAGAAGGGAATGGCTAGATATCATGGTGGAGAAGGGAATGGCTAGACATGGTGGAGAAGGGAATGGCTAGACATCATGGTGGAGAAGGGAATGGCTAGACATCATGGTGGAGAAGGGAATGGCTAGACATCATGGTGGAGAAGGGAATGGCTAGACATCATGGTGGAGAAGGGAATGGCTAGACATCATGGTGGAGAAGGGAATGGCTAGATATCATGGTGGAGAAGGGAATGGCTAGATATCATGGTAAAGAAGGGAATGGCTAGATATCATGGTGGACAAGAGAATGGCTAGACATCATGGTGGAGAAGGGAATGGCTAGACATCATGGTGGAGAAGGGAATGGCTAGACATTATGGTGGAGAAGAGAATGGCTAACCCTCATGATAGAGAAGGATATGGTTAGCCATCATGGTGAAGAAGGAAATGTCTAGACATCATGGTAGAAAAGGGAATGGCTAGTCACAATGGTAGTAAAGGGAACGGCTAGACCTCATGGTGGAGATGGGAATGGCTAGACATCATGGTGGAGAAGAGAATGGCTAACCCTCATGATAGAGAAGGATATGGTTAGCCATCATGGTGAAGAAGGAAATGTCTAGACATCATGGTAGAAAAGGGAATGGCTAGTCACAATGGTAGTAAAGGGAATGGCTAGACCTCATGGTGGAGATGGGAATGGCTAACCATCATGGTGGAGAAAGAGATGGTTTGCCATCATAGTGGAGAAAGGAATGGTTAGCCATCATGGTGGAGAATGGAATGGCTAGACGTCATGATGGAGAAGGGAATGGCTACACATGATGGTGGAGAAGGGAATGGCTAGACATCATGGTGCAGAAGGGAATGGCTAACAATCATGGTAGAGAAGGATATGGTTAGCCATCATGGTAGAGAAAGGTATATCTAAACATCTTGTTAGAGAAGGGAATGGCTAGACATCATGGTGGAGAAGGGAATAGCTAACCATAATGGTGGAGAAAAAGATGGTTAGCCATCATAGTGGAGAATGGAATATTTAGCCATTATGGTGGCAAGGGGAATGGCTAGACATGATGGTGGAGAAAGAGTGGGTTAGCCATCATGGTAGAGAAAGAGATGGTTAGCCATCATGGTGGAGAATGGACTGGCTAACTATCATGGTGGAGAAGGGGGTGGTTAGCCATCATGGTGGAGAATGGACTGGCTAACTATCATGGTGGAGAAGGGGGTGGTTAGCCATCATGGTGGAGAATGGACTGGCTAACTATCATGGTGGAGAAGGGGGTGGTTAGGCATCATGGTGGAGAATGGACTGGCTAACTATCATGGTGGAGAATGGACTGCCTAACTATCATGGTGGAGAAGGGGGTGGTTAGCCATCATGGTGGAGAATGGACTGGCTAACTATCATGGTGGAGAAGGGAGTGGTTAGGCATCATGGTGGAGAATGGACTGGCTAACTATCATGGTGGAGAAAGGGGTGGTTAGGCATCCTTTCTCCATGAGGCCAGGATGGATGACACCTCAGTTTTCACTGAGCACCAATACAGACTAATGAACATGTTTTGGTTTTATTACATTCTGTTTATATTGAGCCGTGAAGAAAGGGGAGGCCTTCCCACGTTTTGAAATGTCACATTGCCTTTTTTGTTGGATTTACATTGATTTTCCTATCAGACCACACAATAGAACGATCAGCTCTCTTAAACATAACAGGGGAGCGATGTCATTCAACATTTATTCTTTGCGGCTTTAAAGCTGCAGAAGATTTTTTAATGAGAGGGGGTAGGTAAGGCTTAGGGAATAGACCTTTGCATGTCTGACTGCCTCACCATCCATCTGAAGGGTGAAGTACCAGCAAAGTCTTCTCTAATCCTTTTAGTGGCGACCCATCTGCAAAAACTGGCAGTTACCCCTGCGCCCTCCACAGTGGCCACTAAGAAAATAGCACATACAGCTGATTACATCCTTACATGAGTGATCTTTTTTTTTTCCACGACTTGACCCGTCGTCTCCTAGAAACGTGTCTCTGAAATTCCCCAGCTACACGATTGCAGGTTGACGTCACTACACCTGACCCGAGACCTCACATCTTCTCCTGGCAACCGCCACTGAAAGCATAATGACATCCATTAGTGTCTCCCGGGGGAGGTCCAGGAGTCTTCTCTCCAGGGCAAAGCCTGTGCCACCGAGATGAAGCTGTCTGCCTCCTGACACAACCGGGCGGGCGGTTTTCACTGGTATATTTCTGTTCCATTTCAAGGGGTGATGGTAGCTGGTCTCACTCCAGATCCTGGAAATCAATGTTGGGCCCGGGGACAGGACATGAGATCAGTAACCCCAAGACCAAGGGAGGGCTTAGAGAATATCACAGGATGAGTAGAGGGGACCCGTCCGGGCGGCTGGAGAAGGAAAACCTCAGACTTCTCTACAGAGGTCAATCCAGGTCAGGAATACATTTATCAGAATATAGTGGATGGCCCATAAAAATGAACAGCAAAGCTAAAAATACGATATTCATTTTCAACCGCAGGAAATCCACACTGCTAGTTTCTGGCACAGAGATCCCAACACAGAGATACCCCACCATATGGCCCCTTCATAATAACCTTTCCTCTATCCCTAAACCTAACCCTCCTTGTAACCCCAACACTAACCATTCCTCTGACCCCAACACTAACCATTCCTCTGACCCCAACACTAACCATTCCTCTGAGCCCAACACTAACCATTCCACTGAGCCCAACACTAACCATTCCTCTGACCCCAACACTAACCATTCCACTGAGCCCAACACTAACCATTCCACTGAGCCCAACACTAACTCTCCCTCTAACCCCAATACTAATCCTCCCTCTAACCCCAACACTAACCATTCCTCTGACCCCAACACTAACCATTCCTCTGAGCCCAACACTAACCATTCCACTGAGCCCAACACTAACCATTCCACTGAGCCCAACACTAACTCTCCCTCTAACCCCAATACTAATCCTCCCTCTAACCCCAACACTAACCATTCCTCTGAGCCCAACACTAACCATTCCTCTGAGCCCAACACTAACCATTCCACTGAGCCCAACACTAACTCTCCCTCTAACCCCAACACTAACCCTCCCTCCAACCAACACACTAACCCTCCCTCTGACCATTCCCCTAATCCCAACACTAACCCTCCTTGTAACCCCAACACTAACCATTCCTCTAACCCAACACTAACTCTCCCTCTAACCCCAACACTAACCCTCCCTCTAACCCCAACACTAACCATTCCTCTGAGCCCAACACTAACCGTCCCTCTGACCCCAACACTAACCCCAACACTAACCATTCCTCTGAGCCCAACACTAACTCTCCCTCTAACCCCAACACTAACCATTCCTCTGAGCCCAACACTAACCGTCCCTCTGACCCCAACACTAACCCTCCCTCTAACCCCAACACTAACCATTCCTCTGAGCCCAACACTAACTATCCCTCTAACCCAACACTAACCATTCCTCTGAGCCCAACACTAACTCTCCCTCTAACCCCAACACTAACCGTCCCTCTGACCCCAACACTAACCCTCCCTCTAACCCCAACACTAACCCTCCCTCTAACCCCAACACTAACCCTCCCTCTAACCCCAACACTAACCCTCCCTCCAACCAACACACTAATCCTCCCTCTAACCATTCCCCTAATCCCAACACTAACTCTTCCTGTAACCCCAACACTAATCTTCCCTCCAACCTTAACACTAACCCTCTCTCTAACCCCAACACTAAAGCCAACACTAAGCCTCCCTCTAACCCCAATACTAACCCTTTTTCTAATCCTCACACTAACCCTTCCTCTAACCCCAACACTAACCTTCCCTCTAACCCCAACACTAATCCTTCCTCTAACCCCAACACTAAGCCTCTTTCTAACTCCAACACTAACCCTCTCACTAACCCTCCTTCTAACCCAACACTAACCCTCCCTCTAACCCCAACACTAACTCTTCCTCTAACCCCAACACTAACCCTCCTTCTAACCCAACACTAACCCTCATAAAAATGAACAGCAATGCTAAAAATACGATATTCATTTTCAACCGCAGGAAATCCACACTGCTAGTTTCTGGCACAGAGATCCCAACACAGAGATACCCCACCATATGGCCCCTTCATAATAACCTTTCCTCTATCCCTAAACCTAACCCTCCTTGTAACCCCAACACTAACCATTCCTCTAAACCCAACACTAACCATTCCTCTGACCCCAACACTAACCATTCCTCTGAGCCCAACACTAACTCTCCCTCTAACCCCAATACTAATCCTCCCTCTAACCCCAACACTAACCATTCCTCTGACCCCAACACTAACCATTCCACTGAGCCCAACACTAACTCTCCCTCTAACCCCAATACTAATCCTCCCTCTAACCCCAACACTAACCATTCCTCTGAGCCCAACACTAACCATTCCACTGAGCCCAACACTAACCATTCCTCTGACCCCAACACTAACCATTCCACTGAGCCCAACACTAACCATTCCACTGAGCCCAACACTAACTCTCCCTCTAACCCCAATACTAATCCTCCCTCTAACCCCAACACTAACCATTCCTCTGACCCCAACACTAACCATTCCTCTGAGCCCAACACTAACCATTCCACTGAGCCCAACACTAACCATTCCACTGAGCCCAACACTAACTCTCCCTCTAACCCCAATACTAATCCTCCCTCTAACCCCAACACTAACCATTCCTCTGAGCCCAACACTAACCATTCCTCTGAGCCCAACACTAACCATTCCACTGAGCCCAACACTAACTCTCCCTCTAACCCCAACACTAACCCTCCCTCCAACCAACACACTAACCCTCCCTCTGACCATTCCCCTAATCCCAACACTAACCCTCCTTGTAACCCCAACACTAACCATTCCTCTAACCCAACACTAACTCTCCCTCTAACCCCAACACTAACCCTCCCTCTAACCCCAACACTAACCATTCCTCTGAGCCCAACACTAACCGTCCCTCTGACCCCAACACTAACCCCAACACTAACCATTCCTCTGAGCCCAACACTAACTCTCCCTCTAACCCCAACACTAACCATTCCTCTGAGCCCAACACTAACCGTCCCTCTGACCCCAACACTAACCCTCCCTCTAACCCCAACACTAACCATTCCTCTGAGCCCAACACTAACTATCCCTCTAACCCAACACTAACCATTCCTCTGAGCCCAACACTAACTCTCCCTCTAACCCCAACACTAACCGTCCCTCTGACCCCAACACTAACCCTCCCTCTAACCCCAACACTAACCCTCCCTCTAACCCCAACACTAACCCTCCCTCTAACCCCAACACTAACCCTCCCTCTAACCCCAACACTAACCCTCCCTCCAACCAACACACTAATCCTCCCTCTAACCATTCCCCTAATCCCAACACTAACTCTTCCTGTAACCCCAACACTAATCTTCCCTCCAACCTTAACACTAACCCTCTCTCTAACCCCAACACTAAAGCCAACACTAAGCCTCCCTCTAACCCCAATACTAACCCTTTTTCTAATCCTCACACTAACCCTTCCTCTAACCCCAACACTAACCTTCCCTCTAACCCCAACACTAATCCTTCCTCTAACCCCAATACTAAGCCTCTTTCTAACTCCAACACTAACCCTCTCACTAACCCTCCTTCTAACCCAACACTAACCCTCCCTCTAACCCCAACACTAACTCTTCCTCTAACCCCAACACTAACCCTCCTTCTAACCCAACACTAACCCTCATAAAAATGAACAGCAATGCTAAAAATACGATATTCATTTTCAACCGCAGGAAATCCACACTGCTAGTTTCTGGCACAGAGATCCCAACACAGAGATACCCCACCATATGGCCCCTTCATAATAACCTTTCCTCTATCCCTAAACCTAACCCTCCTTGTAACCCCAACACTAACCATTCCTCTAAACCCAACACTAACCATTCCTCTGACCCCAACACTAACCATTCCTCTGAGCTCAACACTAACTCTCCCTGTAACCCCAACACTTACCCTCCCTCTAACCCCAACACTAACCCTCCCTCTAACCCCAACACTAACCCTCCCTCCAACCAACACACTAACCCTCCCTCTAACCATTCCCTTAATCCCAACACTAACTCTCCCTGTAACCCCAACACTAACCTTCCCTCCAAACCTAACACTAACCCTCTCTCTAACCCTAACACTAATCCTTCCTCTAACCCTAACACTAATCCTCCCTCTAACCCCAACACTAATCCTCCTTCTAACCCCAACACTAATCCTCCCTTTAACCCCAACACTACCCCTCCCTCTAACCCCAACACTAACCCTCCCTCTAACCATTCCCCTAAACCCAACACTAACTCTCCCTGTAACCCCAAAACTAACCTTCCCTTCAACCCCAACACTAATCCTCCCTCTAACCCCAACACTAATCCTTCCTCTAACCCCAAGCCAAACCCTTCCTCTAACCCCAACACTAAACCTTTTTCTAACTCCAACACTAACCCTCTCACTAACCCTCCCTCTAACCTCAACACTAACTCTTCCTCTAACCCCAACACTAACTCTTCCTCTAACCCCAACACTAACCCTTCCTCTAACCCTAACACTAACCCTCCTTCAAACCCCAACACTAACCCTCCTTCAAACCCCAACACTAACCCTCCCTTTAACCGCAACACTAACTCTTGCTCTAACACCAACACTAATCCTCTCACTAACCCTCCCTCTAACCTCAACATTAACCCTCCTTCAAACCCCAACACTAACCCTCCCTCTAATCCAACACTAACCCTCCATCTAACCCCAACACTAACCCTCCCTCTAATCTCATCACTAATCCTCTCTCTAATCTCATCACTAACCCTCCCTCTAATCCAACACTAACCCTCCCTCTAACCCCAACACTAATCCTCCCTCTAATCTCATCACTAACCCTCCCTCTAACCCCAACACTAATCCTCCCTCTAATCTCATCACTAACCCTCCCTCTAATCTCATCACTAATCCTCTCTCTAATCTCATCACTAACCCTCCCTCTAATCCAACACTAACCCTCCCTCTAACCCCAACACCAATCCTCCCTCTAATCTCATCACTAACCCTCCCTCTAATCCAACACTAACCCTCCCTCTAACCCCAACACCAATCCTCCCTCTAATCTCATCACTAACCCTCCCTCTAACCCCAACACTAATCCTCCCTCTAATCTCATCACTAACCCTCCCTCTAACCCCAACACTAATCCTCCCTCTAATCTCATCACTAACCCTCCCTCTAACCCCAACACTAATCCTCCCTCTAATCTCATCACTAACCCTCCCTTTATGTAAACTCAGCTGTCCTGTGACGGGATCCTCTATGCTGAATACCAAACCTTCCTGCACTGAATTCTGTACATTTTTGACACAAAGAAATCATCAAATTCTAAAAAAGAACTTAAAAAAACCCAACAAAACGCCTCCAGACCGCCACCCACCCATTGACGAATTTTGATGTTTGCATAACTCCTCCCAAGAGTCAGCCCATCAGGACTGAGGGCTCTATAGAGGAGTACTAAGGCCGGGTGCTGGGAGGTTTTCAGGAAGCTATGTACCGCCCCCTGCCGGCCCCTCCCCCCAGCCATGATCTGCCTGCATTGCATAGAGAAGCACAGAGAGAGTGATGACTTCACTGGGTCTAAAATAATGGAATGGAAGTAGAAAAGTTTTTTTTTTTTTTTTAATGTCATTAGCACATTGATAGAGGAGAGAAAAAGAGGGACCAGGAAGGGAAAATATAAGCAGATTAAACTTCAGCTGTAAGAGGATAACCCTGACGGGAGGGAAAGGGTTAAAACGACCCGCGAGGGTGGCGGGAGGTGGAGGTGTAGATTTGTATAGAAGAAGAAGCTCCTCCCCATTCTCCTCCCGGTTCTCATTAGTGGATAGGGATGGCACTGACAGGTATATCGGGTCATCGGGAGGCCAGGCTGGCGATTCCCGGAGGGGAAGCCTCGGGAGATGTGACTGGAGAACATGGGAGCATCCGATTCTCTGCGGTTATCAGAGAAAATACATTAAATACACGTCTCTTCCTGAATACACGCCGTCCCGGACCGGTGGGAGGGCCACGCAGGCGTCAGCCAAAGGTGCATATTAGGAAAGATACACTGATCCATATTCATGAGGATATTTCTGGATTATAAAAGCTGTGTGTGGCTCGGTCAGCCGTGCACTCACCCCATGCAGGGCACAACTGCGGCGGCGGCTCCCCCCCCCCGTCTCCTCCGTGTACCGGCCGTAGCTTCTCCACCCAGGTCTTCGAACTCCCGGCCAATGGGGTCTCTGGACCTGCTTCCTGATTGGGCGTGCATTAAGGTGAAAAAACACCTGGCAGTCACCGCCCCCCCCCCTGTTTTACTTACCTGAGCCTCTTCGGCGGGAATGCACTGTCCCTCTCTCCACGGGGTCCTGGCTCTTGATCAGATAGATTGATAGCAGTGCAGCCACTGCTGCCCCTCAATCCAATGACGCAGGCGCCGGGGGGGAGGCGGGGCCGAGTCTGGCTATCGTGTCTGTGGACGCAAATGCCGGACTTGGGAGCGCGCCCGCAAGTTAACCCCCTCGGGAGAGCACTTCTCCTATTGGGTTATCTGATGCGGGGAGGAGCCGCAAGAGCCGCCGGGGGACCCCAGAAGAGGAGGTTCGGGGCCAAAAACGAGCTGCACAGTGGAGGTAAGTATGATATGTTTGTTATTTTTAAAAAATTAAAAATGATCCCTTACAATTACTTTAACTTTTATTTTAAATCATAAAATAATACATGGGGGACAGGGGGCATAGAATAATACATGGGGGGACAGGAGGGCATGCAATAATACATGGAGGACGGGGGGCATAGAATAATACATGGGGGGACAGGAGGGCATGCAATAATACATGGGGGGACAGGAGGGCATGGAATAATACATGAGGGACGGGGGGCATAGAATAATACATGAGGGACGGGGGGCATAGAATAATACATGGGGGGACAGGAGGGCATGCAATAATACATGGGGGGACAGGAGGGCATGGAATAATACATGAGGGACGGGGGGCATAGAATAATACATGGGGGACGGGGGGCATAGAATAATACATGGGGGGACAGGAGGGCATAGAATAATACATGAGGGACAGGAGGGCATAGAATAATACATGGGGGACAGGAGGGCATAGAATAATACATGGGGGACAGGAGGGCATAGAATAATACATGAGGGACAGGAGGGCATAGAATAATACATGGGGGACAGGAGGGCATAGAATAATACATGAGGGACAGGAGGGCATAGAATAATACATGGGGGACAGGAGGGCAAGGAATAATACATGGGGGACATCAGGGCATGCAATAATACATGAGGGACAGAGGGGCATGGAATAATACATGGGGGGACAGGAGGGCATGGAATAATACATGAGGGACAGAGGGGCATGGAATAATACATGGGGGGACAGGAGGGCATGGAATAATACATGGGGGACAGGGGGGCATGGAATAATACATGGGGGACAGGGGGGCATGGAATAATACCTGGGGGACAGGGGGGCTTGGAATAAGACATGGGGGACAGGGGGGCATGGAATAATACATGGGGGACAGGGGGGCATGGAATAATACATGGGGGACAGGGGGGCTTGGAATAAGACATGGGGGAGGGGGGGCATAGAATAATACATGGGGGACAGGGGGGCATGGAATAATACATGGGGGACAGGGGGGGGCATGGAATAATACATGGGGGACAGGAGGGCATGGAATAATACATGGGGGACAGGGGGGGCATGGAATAATACATGGGGGACAGGAGGGCATGGAATAATACATGGGGGACAGGGGGGCATGGAATAATACATGGGGGACAGGGGGGGCATGGAATAATACATGGGGGACAGGAGGGCATGGAATAATACATGGGAATAGGAAAATAGAAAGTTGTGGGGAAGTCAGGGAAAGGCAAATAGAGAGGAAAGGGAGGGAGAGAAAGAGAGGATTTAGGGGGTCAGAAGGGAAAGAGATGGGGGGGGGGGGGGGCGAAGGGAAAATAGGGCAGATGGGAGAGAAAAAAAAGAGAAGGGAGGGAAGGAGAGGAGAACAGGGGCAGTGGCATCTCCAACTTTCATATTTAGGGGGGGGCACATGGGGGGACAGGGACAAAAGTAAGGGGGCAACTATAAAATGCATATATATATCTATATATATAGATATATATAGATATATAGATATATATATCTATAGATATAGATATATATAGATATATAAATATATACTGGGGCCCTTTACTACGACCCCACAACGGCCCTTTCACATGTTCTGCAGTGAGCTCCCTTCCTTCTGTATTGGGCCCCCCCCCCCCAGGGTGGCAGAAAACAAGAGATATATGTCACCAGCATACCAAGAAAATATAAGGGTCCAAAGCAGTGGGAGAACTATCAGGGTTGCAAAGGTTGTCTTGCCACCGGGCCCTGGTGTTCTGCCACTGTGGGGTTCCCCGGCCCCCTCTTGCTGTCCTGCCCCTGATATTGACTGCGCTGGTCTGGCATCTCTTGGAATTTATAGGCTGGTTCTCCTGTCCTAAGGACGGGAGAAATCAGTCTGTTTTTTCAGTAACTGAGAGTCCTGGTGGAGTCCTTCCTGCAACTCGCTCTTCTCCCTGCCAATGAGGATGCACGGGAAGGAGCAGATCGGGCGGCCGTGGTTGTGTGAGCGCTCGCATTATGCAGTGTCAGCGAACAGAGGGAGGGGGGAGGAATCACCCGCAGGAGCTGACTGGGGACTCTCTCACTCTTAGACATTGATTTTTTGTAAAAAAAAAATGGGGGGGGCACATGGTGGGGCACAGCATAATGTTGGGGGGTCAGGGCCCCCTCTGGCCCCCCTAGGGACGCCATTGAACAGGGGTACATAAGGGGAGAAGAGGGGAAGAAAGTAGAAAGAGGAGAGGAGAAGGGATGGAAGACAGGGAAAGAAGAGAGGAAAGGAGAACAAATGAAGGAAAGGAGAGGAGAAGTAAGGGGAGTGAAGAGAGGAGATGAGAAGGAAGAGAGGAAAGTCAAAGAAAAAAGAGGAAAGGGAAAGAATGGAGGTAAGGAGAAAGAAGGCAGGAGAAGAAATGAAGAAAAATGAAGGAAAGCAGAGAAGGAGATGAGAAGGGGAGGAGAGTCAAAGAAAAAATAAGTAAAGGGAAAGAAGGGAGGAAAGGAGAAGGAGGTGGAGATGAAGAGCGGAGAAGGAAGGGAAGAGAAGAGAGAAGAGAAGGGAGGATTGGGAATGGATTAGAGGAGAGGTGAGGAGAGAACATGGATAAGAGGAGAGTAGATAAAAAGCAGGGAGGGGTAGGAAAGGGTAAGATAGGGAAGAAAGGGAATAGAAGAAGAAGAGAAAGGATAGGAAGGGGAGGAAAGGAGAAGGGATGTAAGAAAGTAGAGGAGAAGAAAGAGGAGAGAAGATGAGAAAAGGAGATGAGAAGGAAGAGAGGAAAGGCAAAGGAAAGGAGAAAGGGAAAGAAGGGAGTATAGGGGGGGGGAGAAGAATGGAGAAAGAAGAGAAGAAAAGAGAGACAAGAAGGGAGGGATGGGAATATATCAGAGGAAAGAACAGGGAAGGGAAGAGAGTAGATAGAAAGAAGGGAGGGGTGGAGAAGTAAAGGGAGGGGAGGAGAAGTAAAGGAAGAGGAGGGGAGGAGAAGGGAAGAGAGGGTTGAGAAGGGAAGGGAGGGGAGGAAAAGGGAAGGGAGAGGAGGAGAAGGGAAGAGAGAGGAGGAGAAGGGAAGGAAAGGAAGAGGAGGAGAAGTGAAGGGAGGGGAGGAGAAGGGAAGGGAAGGGAAGAGAGAGAAGGAGAAGTAAAGGGAAGGGAGGTAAGGAGAAGTGAACTAAAGGAAGGGGAGGGGAGAAGACGGGAAGGGAGGGGAGGAGAAGGGAAGGGAGGAGAAGGGGAGGGAAGAAGGGAAGAGAAGGAAGGGGAGAGGAGGAGAAGTGAAGGGAAGGGAGGGGAGGAGAAGTGAAAGAAAGGGAGGGGAGTAGAAGTGAAGGAAATGGAGGAAAGGTAAAGGAAAGGGAGAGGATGAGAAGTAAAGGGAAGGGAGGGGAGGAGAATTAAGGGAAGGGAGGGGAGGAGAAGTGAGGGGAATGGAAAGGGAGGAGAAGGGAAGGGAGGGGAGGAGAAGTGAGGGGAATGGGGAGGGAGTAGAAGGGAAGGGAGGGGAGGAGAAGTGAGGGGTATAAAAAGGGAGGAGAGGGTTGGAAGGGAGGGGAGGAGAAGTGAGGGGAAGGGAGGGGAGTAGAAGGGAAGGGAGGGGAGGGAAGTGAGGGAAAGGGAGGAGAGGGTTGGAAGGGAGAGGAGGAGAAGTGGGGGAATGGAAAGGGAGGAGAAGGGAAGGGAGGGGAGAGGTGAAGGGAGGGGAGGAGAAGTGAGGGGAATTGGAAGGGAGGGGAGGAGAAGTGAGGGGAATGGAAAGGGAGGAGAAGGGAAGGGAGGGGAGGAGAAGTGAGGGGAATGGAAAGGGAGGAGAGGGTTGGAAGGGAGGGGAGGAGAGGAAGGGGGGGGAGAAGTGAGGGGAATGGAAAGGAGGAGAGGGTTGGAAGGGGAGAGGGGGAGGAGAGGAGAGGGGGAGGGGAGGAGAAGGGAAGGGAGGGGAGGAGAAGTGGGGGAGAGAGGAGGAAGGATGGAGGTCAAAATAAAAATAAGTTACTGGGTGGAGTTGGGCGTTATTTTTACATCAGGAGAAAAAACAAAACAAACAGACGAAGTGAAGACTTGAATTCTGCTGAATTTTCTTTACTGATTTTAGAGAAAATGCCGAACAATCATATCCATGTGTGTTTGGCTGCCTTGATCGGGTTCAGAGAGGCAGCGGACGAGCGCCCAGCGCCTGTATTGCCGCCTGCGATGCTCTTGGACAGGAACCTCCTTTCCTCTGCTGCTTGGTCTCAGCTTATAACTGTCAGTCGGAGGATCATCAGGGCATGAAAAGGTTGAAGCTCCCGGACAGCTGGACACTAATTGGCCAACCGCTTGGCTGCAGCGGCTGCCCAGTCACCAGACACAATGCAGGGCGGCGATTCCACGATCGATCTCCGCGCTCTCTGCGCCTTGCCTGCTCGCAGACGCCTCTTTCCTGTAGGTGACGTGTAATAACTAAATGTATAATTAATTCTGAAGTGTAAAATATAATTAGCACCCGGCGAAGTCGCACAGACCCGGCAGTTGATTGCACGCTACACGCCAAAACCGGTGGGATCCGCGCCTTCAGATAATGAGGAAATAGGAGGGTGTAGATTTCTTATAATGAAAGAGACTTCTGTGCGGAGACAGAGTTTAACCCTCGCATTGCCTTTAACACTTCCGAAAACTTTGATCACTTCAAAAGGTTAAAGTGCATTGTAAACCTCAGACATGAAATCTGAACAAAGCATATCCCTCTATAGTGTGTACTTGTCTCAGTCCAGAGCACTGAGTGTCATTTCTGTCTGCTGCCTCCTTCCTCTTCTGTCGGCATGAGTCACTTTGGACAAGTTTTCCTGACACCAAGAGAATAAATGGTGACAGTGGAGGGAGCTCCAGCACACAGCCTGTGATTGGTGGCCTCAGCTCTGTTCCTGTGTGCTGTGTGAAGAGGGGTGTGTCCCTTTCCTCCAATCAGCTCTCAGAGCTCTCCTCACTGACGTAACTTCAGCTCTCCACCTCCTGATTTTCAGAGCTGAGAGATCCTGTGTAAATTCTGCATTTTAAATGGATATAAAGAAGACTGCAGATAAACAAGTACAGCTTATGTAGGAGGATTTGTTTCATCTCTGTGTATCACCTGAGGCCGGTCACATCAATGGGAATATGTGAAGTTTTACAACTACTTTAGGTCCATCCATAGTCGAAAAAAAGTCAATAAGAGATCAATAATAATATATCAATCACCCGTCAGTCTCTTGTGGTGGTAAAATCTCAGCACCTGAGTTCCCATCTCCGCCCACCTGCTACAGCCATTACGTGGGGTTCCCACTTTCTAAGTTTATTTATTACATTGTTGGGGAATACAGCAAGAGGAGTAAGACACCTTCGTCTGGCTTTGTACTGGCCGCAGTGATGGGCATAGCCAATGACTGGCCAGGAGGTAATGGGCATAGCCAATGACTGGCAGAGGGGTGATGGGCATAGCCTCTGACTGGCCAGGGGGTAATGGGCATAGCCTCTGGCTAGGGGTGATGGGCATAGCCTCTGACTGGCCAGGGGGTGATGGGCATAGCCTCTGACTGGCCAGGGGGTAATGGGCATAGCCTCTGGCTAGGGGGTGATGGGCATAGCCTCTGACTGGCCAGGGGGTGATGGGCATAGCCGCTGACTGGCCAGGGGGTAATGGGCATAGCCTCTGACTGGCCAGGGGGTGATGGGCATAGCCTCTGACTGGCCAGGGGGTGATGGTCATAGCCTCTGACTGGCCAGGGGGTGATGGGCATAGCCTCTGACTGGCCAGGGGGTGATGGGCATAGCCTCTGACTGGCCAGGGGGTGATGGGCATAGCCTCTGACTGGCCAGGGGGTGATGGGCATAGCCTCTGACTGGCAGAGGGGTGATGGGCATAGCCTCTGACTGGGAGAGGGTGATGGGCATAGCCTCTGACTGGCCAGGGGGGTGATGGGCTTAGCCTCTGACTGGCAGAAGGGTGATGGGCATAGCCTCTGACTGGCCAGGGGGGTGATGGGCATAGCCTTTGGCTGGCCAAGGGGGTGATGGGCATAGCCTCAGAAGGGTCAGGGGTCTCGTCTTTTGTGTCTATGAAGAATAAAGAAGCCAATCAATGCTTCAACCAACCACTGAAATAAACCACAACTGCCTGTTGTTATCAGCAGCCTTGAAGCCGTTCAGCTCCAGGAGCTTCTCTAAAGCAAAATGCATTAATAGTAAAAAAAAAAGGTAACCAATAAACCACAATTGAGGAAAGTGGGATAAAGATTTATATGCGCCACAACAACTAATAGTAAAAAACAAAAAATAAAAAAACAATCAAGCAATTTTATTGGTACATTAAAATCAACCATAAAATTCACAGCCCTTCAACTGGCCTCTGACCCCGGGGGCTCCAAACATTCTAAACAAAGGGCCAGTTTACTGCCCTTCAGATTTTAGGGGGGCCGCAGTGTAGCCATTAGGAGTAGAAAATGTCCCAGCATTAGTTGGAGTAAACAATGCCCCATCATTGGTATCAGTGGGAGGAATAGTGCCCCATCATTGGTATCAGTGGGAGGAATAGTGCCCCATCATTGGTATCAGTGGGAGGAATAGTGTCCCATCATTGGTATCAGTGGGAGGAATAGTGTCCCATTGTTGCTGTCATTGGGAGTAATAGTGCCCCATCTTTGGTGTCAGTGCAGGGGCGTTGCTAGGTGGCAAAAAGACCAGGGGCTTCAGCCCGAAGTCCAAGGCCGGACCTGGGGGGGGGGGGGGGGGCGTGTGTACACGTGATGCAGGCCTTTTTTTTTTTGGCTGGCCCGTGACCTACCTGACCTACATACACTGACGGTAGTGAACACTGACCTACCTTCACTGACATTTACATTCACTGACCTACCTGCACTGACCGTAGTGACCTACCTACACTGACCGTAGTGACCTACCTACACTGACCGTAGTGACCTACCTACACTGACCTTAGTGACCTACCTACACTGACCTTAGTGACCTACCTACACTGACCTATCTACACTGACCTACCTACCTACCTACCTACCTACACTGACATTTGCCTACACTGACCGTAGTGACCTACCTGCACTGACCGTAGTGACCTACCTACACTGACCTTAGTGACCTACCTACACGGACCTATCTACACTGACCTACCTACACTGACCGTAGTGACCTACCTACACTGACCGTAGTGACCTACCTACACTGACCTATCTACACTGACCTACCTACACTGACATTTACCTACACTGACATTTACCTACACTGACCGTAGTGACCTACCTACACTGACATTTACCTACACTGACCGTAGTGACCTACCTACACTGACCTACCTACACTGACATTTACCTACACTGACCGTAGTGACCTACCTACACTGACATTTACATACACTGACATTTACCTACACTGACCTACCTACACTGACATTTACCTACACTGACATTTACCTACACTGACCTACCTACACTGACATTTACCTACACTGACCTACCTATACTGACATTTACCTACACTGACCTACCTACAGTGACATTTACATTCACTGACCTACCTACACTGACCGTAGTGACCTACCTACACTGACCTACCTACACTGACATTTACCTACACTGACGTGACCCACATACACTGTCTGACCTACCTCAGCTCAGCCATGGTGTGCGGTGTCACAGCAGCCAGGCAGTCAGACAGTCAGAGGAGGAGGAAGAGCCGAGGAGGAGAGGAGAGCGGGCCGCCCGAGCGCTGAGCGGGGTTCTTACAGTCGCGCGGCGGCCGCATTGTAATTCCCGCCTTTTGGAGCCTGCAGCGCCTATGATGGACGTCACACGTCCCGCGGTCCCAGCATTGGACCAGGGGGACGTCCATCATAGGCGTTGCAGGCTCCAGAAGGCGGGACCTGCTACGGCACTCGGCCAAACTCGGCCAAATTCGGCGGCGCTCGCCGCTCAGGATCAGATCGGTCCTGGCGCTCGCCGCTCGGGGCTTGTAATGAAGAGCTGCCTGCCTGAGGCTCGGGGCTTTTCGGGGGCACATTCGTGGCTTCAGCCACGGCTAGCCACCCCCTCCCGACGCCCCTGTGTCAGTGGGAGGAATAATGTCCCATCATTGGTGTCAGTGGGAGGAATAGTGCCCCATCATTGGTATAAGTGGGAGGAATAGTGTCCCATCATTGGTGTCAGTGGGAGGAATAGTGCCCCATCATTGGTATAAGTGGGAGGAATAGTGCCCCATCATTGGTATCAGTGGGAGGAATAGTGCCCCACCATTGGTATCAGTGGGAGGAATAGTGCCCCATCATTGGTATCAGTGGGAGGAATAGTGCCCCATCATTGGTATCAGTGGGAGGAATAGTGCCCCATCATTGGTATCAGTGGGAGGAATAGTGCCTCATCATTGGTATCAGTGGGAGGAATAGTGCCCCATCATTGGTGTCATTGGGATGAATTGTGCCCCATCATTGGTTTTATTGGTCCCCATTGTTGGTGTCAGTGGGAGGAATAGTGTCCCATCATTCAGGAATTGCATGCCAGATGTGGGAACGCGCATGCAAAAAAAAAAACGTGGCTTTTCTGCATTTTTACTGCTGGAAAACTCCTGTAGGAGAAAAAAAGCGACACTAGAAGTGTGCTTGAAGCCTAAAAGTCAGGAATGATTTATTGCTGGCATGTGAGAGACCGGCATGATTAGTGACGTTTTTTTTGCTGCCAAATTCTCAAAAGCAGACAGAGGAGGCGTGGCTCTGCCTGTCCTCCCGGAACTTCAAGAGGCTGCTCAATAAGAAGGGAAGTGGGTGAGTGACGGCATTAAAACGCAAATTCTAAGGGATGCAGTTAGGGTTGCCACCTTCCCGGGACTCACCCGGACAGTACGGGTGTGCCCAGGTTTTGTACTGCCTGTAACCCGCAGTAGGAGAGAAGATTTGGATAAGTAGAGAGCCGCTTTAAGAGAGACAAGATAACAGAAAAGGAATTTCTTTTCCTCGGCTGTCTAATTATCTTCCCCGAGTCCTCTCTGCCCTCCGCTTAATTGCTTTGTTGGACACCAATCTCTGATCTGTGATGTCACTGCTCATTTGCATATTATTAAGAATCCTGCTTGGAGAGAAAGCCCTTGTCTCCGGCTGGGAATGAACTCAGGAACCGGATAAGACAGAAGGGAACCGGATCCGGGGATCCAAGTGCCGCCTTAAAGTGATACTAAACACGCGCTGTGTGATTTCCATTGTCCCTTCTATTTTTGTATGTGGATGACGGCACTGTCATTATTTTAATTAAAAAAAAAACAAAAAAACTTTATTCCTAATGGATATCCAGCTGTCACATGACCCGGCTCTCTCCCAGCCTGTCTGCAGGGAAACATAAGCAGGAGGAGTTTCTAGTCCTCTGCTGCTGGTCACATGTTCAAAAAAATAAAATAAAATATAGTGTTGGTGGATTTCTGCCAGTCACAGGTTGTGTCACGCCCCTCTAACCTGTGTCTTAGGATAAGAGGGAGGTGAAGCCTCCATTAATCTACATGTAATATCCCACCCCCTATTGTGTTTAGCTGGTTAGTGGGCATTGAGGAGGGAGGGAGGGAGTGGGAGCGTCATTTACCATTATGTATACGCCCCACTTGTGTGACTCTATAGTCACATGGGCTGCTCAGATGTGATAGGGAGGAAATGCTTAGCATAGAAACTCACTGAAAACTGAGCATGTGCAGAGCTGCCAACACCGCTCTGCAAAATCCCAAGCTGATGTGGGGACATGGAGAGAAGGGGGAGATAGAGAGCAGCATACAGAATACAGAAAAGGAATCTCATAGCGATGAGTTAGTATGAACAGCATGGAATACACCATTTATTCATTGTTTTTTATGATGTATTAGACGAACGTTAAGAGAGAAACGGGGGAGTTTAACGTTAGTAAATGGTGAAGCCAGAAATATTGTAATGACAATGGTATAATAGCCAAAGCCCTCAAATTATTTTGAAATGCTCGGTTACAAACACAGGAAGAGTCAACGCGTCAAAGAGCTACGTGAGCGCCACGCTTTGCCGCCCATTGAAATTAGCGATTTTTGCGCGCTTTTCAATGCGCTGAGGTGTGAATCTGTGAAAAAAAACAGTTATAAAAGAAACGATGTAACATGCAGTTGTATGTAGATGATACATTGTAACATGTTTCCCTCATCTGCTCTGCCTGCAGGACGCCATGCTGGTCATCCTGAAGAGTCTCATGCCAACTTCCCTTTTCAATATCATTGGATTTGGCTCAACATTCAAGTCTTTGTTCCCCTGCAGCCAGAGCTACAATGAGGTGAGTGTATACATCACACAGATCCATAGAGGCAGGGCATTCAACAGCTTCATCCCTCTTACTGTAAAGAACCCCTTCCCACTCTTACTGTAGAAATAAAACCTCTCCCTCTTTTTACTGTAAATAACCTCTCCCTCCTTGTACTATAAAGAACCCCTCCCTCCTTTTACTGTAAATAACCCCCTCTGCTAAAAAGAACAGCTCTTTGTTCTTTGTATGGCTCCTGATATTGCCCCGTCCTCCCTTCTCTGACTGTGAAGAATCCTTGGCACTCTTACTGTTTTCCTGTTAAAATTTCCTCCCTGTCCTTCCCGTATGGAGCCTCTTCATGCACTGAAGGTAAGATCATCATCATTCGCAACAATGTTCCCATCAGTGCGTCCCATCAGGACGCTGTGATCAGAAGATAATAGGTCGCCTTTGTTGCACTCCGAGCGTCTTTATATCTCTAACAACACTTCATTGGCCGTGTTTTATGCCTGACATCCAATTACATCGCGATGAAGCCCCGGCGCTGACAGGAGGAACGCCGAGGAAATCAATTCCGGAGAGATCAGTGCGCTCTGCGGATTGATGGGAACTCCCGGGAGACGAGGACTTCTTCTCTAATCATCCGCAGCCAAGCGTGAAATCCTCTTCCATCAGATCTTCCGTAGAAGGAAACGTCCATCAAATGCATTATAAACCCCCCCCCCCCCGCCAAACGTAATACCGTAACTGTAGGGATTGCATTAGAGTGTAAGCTCCTCTGGTACAGAGACTGATGTGATTGGCTCAGTGTTCTCTGTACAGCACTGCGGTATAGACGATTGCGGGTTCGTTTCGTTCCGAATTAAAATTCGGACACATTTTTGTAACTTCGGATGTATCCAAATTTTCCGAATTAGAATAGTACTGAATTTAGAGTGTAAACTTTTTTTTTTTTAAAAATCATACAAACATACAGCTTATTAATAAAAACATATTTACACAAAAATAAACAACAACTAAACAAAAACAAGCGTGCTTACATCAGCGAGTAAAGAAAACCGTTTCCTGACAAGATAACATATTAAGAAACATATTTTATGTTAATTATATTAATGACAACAAAAAAGAGACTACAAACCCCAAACCTCAACTTAAACACAATCCAGGCTAAGAAATCTTATGTGATTTAATCGCCAGATGCGATTCCAAACCCCCCCATTAACCCCTCCCCCCACATCATTCACCCCTCCTCCCACAGCATTCACCTTGCATTCTGCACCAGCCACTCTCATTCCCTTCCCACCTCCCCCTCCACCATCATCCAATCCATCCCTCACTCCACCCCTCGGTGTCTGCTGACCTCCAGCCGCACTTCTGCCACACAGAGGAAGAGGGGTTGGCATCACCATACATTCTGGTTCAGCACCCTCCACTGCCTTTACTACACTAGGAGAAACAACAGGTGCAGTCACAGACTTGACAACCACACTTTCTGACACTGACTGGGAGACCACAGACTGGGGGGACACTGACACCACAGACTGGGGGGACACTGACACCACAGACTGGGGGGACACTGACACCACAGACTGGGGGGACACTGACACCACAGACTGGGGGGACACTGACACCACAGACAGCCTCACAGACACAGATTCTGACGGGACAGAGACACTAGGATCCCCTGGTACAACCTCCACCAACCCAGACTCTTCTCTATCCAGACGGAAGAATTCCTCCACGAATCTGGCTTATTGTGCAAAGCCTCAGGGCACCGGCTATAAGGGTGACCAACCTTATCACATAGGTTACATTTAATGATGTTACAGTCCCTGGCCAGATGCCCCAGTCCCTGACACAAAGAGCACTTCTGTTCTGGACATTTAGAGGAGAGATGTCCCTTGACTTCACATTTATGGCACACCTTAGGTTGACCAGGGTAGAAGACAGTAATCCTATCTCTACCAATAAAGGCCGAGGAGGGCAAATGCTGGACCACATTCCCACACTCAACCTCATTGACACCGACCACCCACCCGTCCAGATTCCTCTATCATCCACAATCTTTTTTAGGGGCCACAACGTTTCACCAAACCTCCTCAACCAGACCCATAAATCCTCAGGGGGTATAGACTCATTCCTAGTCAGGACAGTCACATTCCTAATCAAGGGCTGTCGTGAGACAACTTTGGGGACAAGCCCCTTCCAGTCCAGCTGGCCCCTATATACACGCTCATACCGATCCCAAAACAGATCCAGCGATTCTGGACGCACAAATGATAAATAATTTTCATAGGAACCAGCTGGACTGATAAGAGCATAAATATCCTCCGCCTTAAATCCCATGGCTAGGATCTTATCCACAAACACCCTCCTAGTGGAATACCTCCTCCTTCCCACCTGAGCTGTACCACATTGCTGCGTTTAATTGAAGAAGGTGCGTTAGGTGAAAGTTGCACAACTGGCTCCCTTCCACCACCAGTAGCAGCATGACTTTGTCCCGACACAGCCTTAGCATAGGGCAGATGACACATTAACTGGCTGCATAGGAACCTCTAAAATCTGGTTTTGTATATTACCCACCACTTGATCCTCCCTCCTCCCCTCCAGCACAACAGTCCCGCTCACCATAGTCCCAGAAGTACCACAGATACTAGCAGTCCCATCATCAAGTAAAGTCTTCTGTTTAGAAGAAAACATCAGCTGTTTCATCATTCATACGGCCCTCCTGCTCTGCAGTTTGAATGTTCATGCGACATTCCTGCTCTGCACTGTTAGTGTCCATGTTGGGCTCTTCACAGCCAGCAGAAACTTCTCTGTCTGGGTACATGCCATCTGTTCCTGCATTCCCATGATCTTCATCTGATGAGTCAGTGCCACTCAAGGGAGATTCCATTTTTGTAATGGTCTGCAGCAATCCGCCATTTTCCTCAACCTCCTCCTGGGATGACCCAGGCCGCTGGGGAGGGAGGCAGATACTGACTCAGGTGCAACAGATTCTGAGGCAGGGGTAGTACTGGGGCCACCATGTGAAGCCACTTCCTTACCTCCCATCCATACTGACGCCGTTGCTGTGGCATCCATCCTCTGGCTGATACTGGCACAGGCACTCTCCTTCATCTGTTGGAATCTCTCCTCATTCTCACACTTTTCTCTGAACACACCGGTGCTCTCCTTCAGAGAGGCAACCAACTTCTCCTGGTTTTTGAATGCCTCCTCCAGAGACTTCAGCTTGGAGACTTCCCTCTTACTATTTCCAGACTTACTGTGCAGGGATTTCTTTTTCCGGAGATCTTCTTTCATGACAGAAAGTTTCTGTTCCTCCTTAGCAATGCGGTGAAGTCTGTTCACCACTTTATCCTGGAGGACTGGTAAGGACTCCTCTTGCATAGGAACAGGCCCAGGATCCATTGCAACTTGAGCAGATGGAGTAGGCCTAAGTGCCTCTGGAGAGCCTCCACCTTCATCTTCCCCAATATGGTCCATGCTTGCCTGGGAAAAGCCTGCATGAGAGGCCCCAGGCTTTGCTGCTTCTCTCAGCTGAGATCACAGCAGAGTGAGCCAACAGCACCCCGCAGAACAGCACCACCTAGTGGAGAAGCTTCTCTGGTACAGAGACTGATGTGATTGGCTCAGTGATCTCTGTACAGCGCTGCGGTATATGTCAGAGCTATATAAATGTATAATAATAATAGTAGTGTGACTGTGGGGGAGGGGACATTAGAGTGTAAGCTCCTCTGTACAGAGACTGATGTGACTGGCTCACTGATCTCTGTACAGCACTACGATACATGTCAGAGCTATATCAATGTATAATAATAATAGTAGTGTGTGATTGTGGGAGTGTAAGCTTCTGTGGTGCAGTAAATAACCTTCCAGAACACCTGCAAGCTGGAGCTCAGGGGGCTTGCTGGGATTTGCAGTTCACCGCCAGCCGTAGGATTTTCTTTTTTTTTCGAGGAGGTCTCCCTGGATTTAAAAATCACAAAATGACGCCGCCTCCGCCAAGTGCTGTTCTTGCGTCCCTCGCCGTGCGTTTCCCCGCCTGCCAAACGCGAGCGCGCTAATGATCTCCATGTCGTGTCCGCGTCTCTGGAGGGCGATTTCTACATTCTGAGGATGAGCCGATCGATTTCACAGCGGAGACTCCAAAGCCTGGGATGAAACGTTGAAGAAGAGCGCCACCTGCTGCCCACACATGATCACAGCCAGCAGAGCTGCAGTGCAGGAGCCAGGCACGGCGCTCACAGGCCCCATACAGCCTGAGAAGCTCGGGGGGCCCATTTACACTGTTGTGTTTTAGTACACACGCTGAACATGCGCACAAATCTGTGGGCTGAAAAAAAATAAATACAAATGCATAAAATTTAAATGAATGATTTTTTTTTTTAATCAGCGTGATAAGATCCAGGAAGAACGTCAGGAAAACAAAGCATAGAAATCCCAAATAATCTCGAGCCATTCATAAAGGTCCAAAAAAAATAAAATTCAGCCTAAACATTTCTCAGAGTCTTCCCTTTACACCAGGGTCCCTATCAGAGTCCCCCTTTACACCAGGGTCCCCATCAGAGTCCCCCTTTACATTAGGGTCCCCGTCAGAGTCCCCCTTTACACCAGGGTCCCCATCAGAATCCCCCTTTACATCTGGGTCCCCATCAGAGTCCCCCTTTACATCAGGGTGCCAATCAGTGTCTTCCCTTACATTAGAGTCCTCATTAGTCCCCCCTTGCATTAGAGTCCTCATCAGAGTCCCTTTTTCCATCAAATTCCCCACCCCCCCCTTTCATCATGGTCCCCATCAGATTCCCTCTTTGCATCAGGGTTTCTATCAGAGTCCCTCTTTACATAAAGGTCCCCATCAGAGCCCCCCTTTACATCAGGGTCTCCATGAGAGTCCCCCATTACATCAGGGTCCCCATCAAAGCCCTACCTTCCATCAGGGTCCCCATCAGAGTCCCTCCCCCATTACATCAGGGTCCCCTTTAGATTCCCCCTTTACGCCAGGGTCCGCATCAGAGTCCCCCCTTACATCAGGGTCCCCATCAAAGTCCCCCTAGTTCTGGTGACCTGAGGGGTCCCCTAGGAATTCTCTTAATCACTTGCCAGCCGAGCCTTTTCTGGCACTTTTCCTTTGCAAGTAAAAATCAGGGTTTTTTTTGCTAGAAAATTACCTATAATACCCCCAAAAATGATATATATATTTTTTAGCAGAGACCCTAGAGAATAAAAAAGGTGATTGTTGCAGTTTTTCAAACACATTTTTTAAAGAAAATACTCTTTAACTATTTTTAATGCAAAAAAAACACAATATGTAACCTACTTTTTCTGTAAAATATAAAAGATGACGTTACGCCGATTAAATAGATACCAAACGTGTCATGTCTTATAATTGCGCACACTCGTGGAATGGCAACAAATGCTTAAACATCTCCATAGGCGACGCTTTAACATTTTTTTTACAGGTTACCAGATTAGAGTTACAGAGGAGGACTTGGGCTAGAATTATTGCTCTCGCTCCAACGATCGCGGCGATATTTCACATGCATGGTACGAACATCGTTTACATATGCGTTTGCTTTTGCACATGAGCACGGAGGGATAGTGGGGGGGGGGGGGGCGCTTTAATTTTTCTTTTCTTATTTATTTTATTTTTTATTTCTGCACCGTTATTTTGATTTTTTAAAAATGTATTTTATTTTTTATTTCTACACTGTCGTTTTAATTTTTTTTAAATTTATTTTATTTTTTATTTCTACACTGTTGTTTTAATTTTTTTATTATTAATTTTATTTCTACACTGTCGTTTTAACTTTTTTATTTATTTATTTTATTTTTTATTTCTACGCTGTCATTTTAATTCTTTTTTATTTATTTTATTTTTTATTTCTACACTGTTGCTTTAATTTTTTTTTTTTTAAGAACTTTCATTCCTATTGCAGGTAATGTAAACATCCCCTGTGATAAAATAAAGGGATGACAGGTCCTCTTTATGGTGCGATCTGGGGGTCTATAAGTCCGCACATCTATCCTGTACCTTTAAAAGCAAAAAAAAAAAGATCTTTCGTTTTATAAAAAGAAAAATAAATTGTTTACTTCCATCATAACGTTACTCCAGTCCTCCAAGACCATAGAGGTGATCAGAGACAATATGGTCTCTGGTAACCTCTATGGCCAGCCGCATGATCCGTCGGGTCGTTTCTTGGGCACGCCGGTAAAAACGGTAAAGCCCCAGAAACAGCGGCGAGTGGCGAGAGGGGGGAGAGGCAGGGGGAGGGGGACGTCCTCTTCTGCTGCTTCTGAAAGCTATCCAGCAGCTAATTAGGCGATTGGGCCGTTTTCATGACAAAGAAAATTGCTGGCTAAAAAAAAGAAAAAAATAGCGGGGTTATGGCTGAAAACTTTATCCATAACCCCCGGTATACCACTTCAAACCCGCAATGTATATATACGTATTACGGTTGGAAAGTGGAATTTCCTCTCACTTCCTGTTTGGCTATGTGACAGGAAGTGAAGGGAAATCTCCCCAATGGGACACAGATGGGGGGGGGGGGATATCAGACAGGGGTTATAACCCTTTCTTACTATATAACTATAGCCAAAATTAAAAAAAAAAAAAATATTAATAATGTTGTCTTTAGTTCTACTTTAAATGCCGCAGAATTCCAGAGATTGGGGCGATAATCCCACCAAGCTGGCCAGCAATACCCTGCATGCCAAAACCAAACTGACAAAGAAAACCGCCATTTTATAGGCAGAAACAGGCCGATTTTATAAGACATTTCAGTTTGGATCCAAGACGATATTCAATTAAGGAACAACTTGGGAACATCTAACAAGAGGCTGCGGTGCCACACAGGAGCCCTAGGAAAAGCCTGCTGAAAATTGAGCTTTATTTCGATAGGTCAAACAAAGGTCAACTAAGCGCACATTATTATTTTAACGCTCACAATTTTACACATCCGTATTATTATTACGGTCTCCCCGTCAGGTTGACTGGCGGGATCGGTTTTGCTTGCAGGCGTCCGGCTTGGTGAAATATTTAGGATCCCCTCGGGATCTATTTAAAGCCGACGCCTAATCCTGCTTTGTCCGAGATTACGGGAGGGGAATTCCTGCCGCGGCTCGCAATCTGGTGTCCCCGTCTGGCGGGGAAGTAAAAGCGAACAGAGGCGCGGCGGCCTCTTTGCGGTCACTGGGGAATTCGCGCTCTTGGTTTCCTTTGGCAGGATTAAGGCCGACCAGCTTCGTCCGTCTGTTGTATTGATCCCTCCTGTCTGCGGGATTGGCGGCGCTGACGCTTAGCATGGGATCAAGGAAAAAATTCAATATGTGCAAAGGCTGGAGGAAAGGAGGGGGGGGGGGCAATGCACTGTGGGGGATCGCAATGGCCAAGGGACTGTCTCAGATTGGGGGGATAAAAAAAATACACAGTATCTGACAAAAGTAAGTACACCCCCCAGTCACATTTGTGTACATCTTTTCTTCTATCTTTTCATGTGACAACACTGAAGAAATGACACTTTGCTACAATGTAAAGTAGTGAGTGTACAGCTTGTATAACAGTGTAAATTTGCTGTCCCCTCAAAATAACTCAACACACAGCCATTAATGTCTAAACCACTGGCAACAAAAGTCAGTACACCCCTAAGGGAAAATGTCCAAATTGGGCCCAAAGCGTCAATATTTTGTGTGGCCACCATTATTTTCCAGCACTGCCTTAACCCTCTTGGGCATGGAGGTCACCAGAGCTTCACAGGTTGTCACTGGAGTCCTCTTCCCCTCCTCCATGATGACATCACAGAGCTGGTGGATATTAGAGACCTTGTGCTCCTCCACCTTCCGTTTGAGGATGTCCCACAGATGATCAATAGGGTTTAGGTCTGGAGACATGCTTGGCCAGTCCATCACCTTTACCCTCAGCTTCTTTAGCAAGGCAGTGGTGGTCTTGGAGGTGTGTTTGGGGTGGTTATCATGTTGGAATACTGCCCTGCGGTCCAGTCTCTGAAGGGAGGGGATCATGCTCTGCTTCAGTAGGTCACAGTACATGTTGGCATTCATGGTCCCCTCAATGATCTGTAGCCCCCCAGTGCCGGCAGCACTCATGCAGCCCCAGACCATGACACTCCCACCACCATGCTTGACTGTAGACAAGACACACTTGTCTTTGTCCTCCTCACCTGGTTGCCCCCACACACGCTTGTCACCATCTGAACCAAATACGTTTATCTTGGTCTCATCAGACCACAGGATATGGTTCCAGTAATCCATGTCCTTAGTCTGCTTGTCTTCAGCAAACTGTTTGTGGACTTTCTTGTGCATCATCTTTAGAAGAGGCTTCCTTCTGGGATGACAGCCATGCAGACCAATTTGATGCAGTGTGCGGCGTATGGTCTGAGCACTGACAGGCTGACCCCCCACCCCTACAACCTCTGCAGCAATGCTGGCAGCACTTATACATCTATTTCCCAAAGACAACCTCTGGATATGACGCTGAGCACGTGACCTCAACTTCTTTGGTGGACCATGGCGAGGCCTGTTCTGAGTGGAACCTGTCCTGTTATACCGCTGTATGGTCTTGGCCAACATGCTGCAGCTCAGTTCCAGGATCTTGGTAATCTTCTTATAGCCTAGGCCATCTTTATGTAGAGCAACAATTCTTTTTTTTCAGATCCTCAGAGAGTTCTTTGCCATGAGGTGCCATGTTGTACTTCCAGTGTCCAGTATGAGAGAGTGAGAGCGATAACACCAAATATAACACACCTGCTCCCCATTCACACCTGAGACCTTGTAACACTAACGAGTCACATGACACCGGGGGGGAGGGAAAATGGCTAATTGGGCCCAATTTGGACATTTTCACTTAGGGGTGTACTGACTTTTGTTGCCAGCGGTTTAGACATTAATGGCTGTGTGTTGAGTTATTTTGAGGGGACAGCAAATTTACACTGTTATACAAGCTGTACACTCACTACTTTATATTGTAGCAAAGTGTCATTTCTTCAGTGTTGTCACATGAAAAGATAGAAGAAAAGATTTACAAAAATGTCACTGAGGGGTGTACTTACTTTTGTGAGATACTGTACATACTGTATACAAACTAGAAGTTACAGCACAGTGAGGAGATACAAGAAAACAAAATCTGTTACTTTGTATCTCCTATACAGTATATGAAGTCAGTAATAGAAGTGAACTGTGACCACCTGTCTGCTTTCCTATAGATGGGGGTGACACCGGGGTCATCCTTCTGTAGTGGGGACACACGATTGACCTGTAAGGTAGAGCGCTACTTCCTACAGAATATATACAGTGGGGGATAAATAATGATTTGATCCCCTGCAGATTGTGTAAGTTTTGCCCACTTACAAAGAAATGAAGGGTCTATCATTTTTATCATAGGTGTATTTTATATGATGGAGACAGAATATCAACCAAAAATCCAGAAAAATCACACAATACAAATGTTATAATAGGAGTAAAATAATTAGTTGTTCCCCAAGCAAAACATGACTTAGTAGTTGGTGGAGAAACCCTTGTTGGCGATCACAGAGGTCAGACGTTTCTTGTAGGTGGTGATCAGGTTTGCTCACATCTCAGGAGGGAATTTGCTCCACTCTTCTCTACAGATCTTCTCTAAATCCTTAAGGTTTCTTGGCTGTCTCTTGACAATTTGAAGTTTCAGCTTCCTCCATACATTTTCTATAGGATTAAGGTCTGGAGACTGGATAGGCCACTCCATGACCTTAATGTGCTTCTTCTTGAGCCCCTCCTTTGTTGTCTTGGTGGTATGTTTCGGGTCATTGTCATGCTGGAAGACCCATCCATGACCCATCTTCAGTGTTCTGGCTGAGAGAAGAAGGTTCTCATCCAAGATCGTACAATACATGGCCCCGTCCATTGGCCCCTCAATGGGGCAGAGTCAGTCTGGACCGTTATCAGAGAAAAAGCCCAAAATTAATCATGTTTCCACCTCGGTGTGTGACTGTAGAGATGGTGTTCTTAGGGTCATAGTCAGCATTTTTCTTCCTCGAGAACACGGTGAGTCCCCCTCCTCAAGAAGACACATGTACAGTCATGCCAATGAACATCTAAATGATTCAGAGAAGGATTAGGAGAAAGTACTGTGGTCAGTTGAGACCAAAATTCAGCTCTTTGGCATCAACTCGACTCGCCGTGTTGCATTTATGTATTAAAAATAATAACATTAGTATACATTAATTTAGATAATATACATCATTTTTAATAATAAACGATTATTATATTTTAAATAATTTTGTATTTTATTTATTTATAGAACTAGATTTAAATATATAATTTATATAATTAAAACAAATAATATTAATATACATTAATTTGGATAATATACAATTATTATATTATAAATAATTTAGTATTTTAGTTATTTATAGAACTATATTTAAATATACAATTTATATAATTAAAACAAATAATATTAATATACATTAATTTGGATAATATACAATTATTATATTATAAATAATTTTGTATTTTATTTATTTATAGAACTATATTTAAACATACAATTTATATAATTAAAACAAATAATATTAATATACAATAATTTGGATAATATACAATTATTATATTATAAATAATTTAGTATTTTAGTTATTTATAGAACTATATTTAAATATACAATTTATATAATTAAAACAAATAATATTAATATACAATAATTTGGATAATATACAATTATTATATTATAAATAATTTAGTATTTTATTTATTTATAGAACTATATTTAAATATATAATTTATTTAATTAAAACAAATAATATTAATAAACATTAATTTGGACAATATACAATTATTACATTGTATATATGATCGATTTATATAATTATTTATATTTAAATATATAATTTCTATAATTATTAAAAATAATAACAATCATATACATGAATGTATATAAAATACATGACTACGTCTCTTCTTGTGTGATGGAAATATTTGATTTCCTCATCTCTCTCTCTCTCTTCTAGGAAAGTCTGGCCATCGCCTGCGAAAGCATTAAGAAGCTGCGGGCCGACATGGGCGGGACCAACATTTTATCTCCGCTGAATTGGATCATAAGGCAGCCGGTGTGCCGGGGTTACCCGCGTCTCCTCTTCCTGCTCACCGACGGTGCCGTCAGCAACACGGGGAAAGTCATCGAGCTGATCCGCCACCATTCGTCCTTCACCCGGTAAGATGATAGGAGGCGGCTTTGAGGGAAAGGTGGGCGGGTTTGTGACACCCGTAGATAAGCACTGTGGACACAAAGAAAAGACCAAGTCCTGAGCACGTTCCTCCGGGGGCCCCCCTCTGCACCTGGTGACTTACGACACAGTCCAAACCCTAAGCCATGTCCGGCTGACGCGTTTCGCCCCGACTGGCCTCATTTGTAGAGACCTCTATAAATAAGCCCAATCAAAGTAAAAATGCATCAGAGGGGTGTGGCTTAGGGTGGGGACTGTGTTGGAAACCATATGCTTTGGTTAAACTTTATGGTGAGACTTTATGGAGTACGGCTTTATCCTTTGTTTTTACTATAATCATTTCAGAGGTTCTGAACACAAATAAATAATGCCTTATTTGTGGTTTTTTTAATGGATGATTAAAAAAAAAAAATTAACAGGAAATAATTATTATTTAAGAATTATATATTATTATTATTGTAAATCTTATAATAATTATTATTTAAATAACAAATGACGCACTAAATCAAAAAATAAACAAAAAAGACAAAAACTAAAAAAAATGAAAACTAAATTAGAAATCTCCGGTCCAGATGACATAAAAAGTGCCTCGATGTTTTTACCTTTGTGTTGTGTTACTGTTTTTTTTTTTGTCCTTTAGATGTTACAGCTTCGGTATTGGTCAGAACGCCTGCCGCCGCCTGGTGCAGGGCGTGGCCAGCGTGTCCAAAGGGAGCGCCGAGTTCTTGGTGGAAGGGGAGAGGCTGCAGCCAAAGGTAAGTGACAACCATCGTGGAATGTGACGCGGGCTCACCTCTGCTGCCCAGGCCAAATTTTCAGCTTTCAGCGCTGTCACACTTTGAATGACAGTTGCGCGGTCACATGCAACACTGTACCCAAATAAAATTGTCATAATTTTTTTCACATAAATAGAACTTTCTTCTGGTGGTATTTACTCACCACTGGGTTTTTTTTTTTTTTTTTTACTAAATGAACAAAAAAAAAAAAACGTGAAAAAGCTTATTTTTATTCCTTTATGTTATAAAATGTAGCAAATAAATAATCGTTCTTCATAATTTTAGGCAACAATGTATTCTGCTACATTTTTTTGGTGGCAATAACCCAAATCAGTGTATATTATTTAGTCTGTAGGAAAGTTATGGAGTCCACAAACTATGGCATATATATCTGAATATCGATCAATTCTGAGGTACTGATGATCTCATTTCCTGGGGCCCAAAAATGCCAGGACAGTACAAATATCCCCAAATCAACCCTTTTTTTGGAAAGTAGACAGTCTGAGGTATTAAGTAAGAGCCATGGCAAGTTTTTTGAAGTTGTAATTTTTTGGCACAATTTTTTGGAAAATGGAGAAATTATAAAAAAAAAAAAAAAAAAATCTAAATTTTTAAAATATTTTTTACATACTGTCACCAGTGTAGTATCACATAACATGTGTGGCGGTGATCAGGGATACTGACTGGTGACAGTATGTAAAAATAATAATAATAATAATAATAATTTATCTTCAATTTTTATTCTTTTTATTGTTTTTATTACATTTTTTCTTTTATTTAGGATTTTTTTAACATAATATGACCAGAGCAATACAGTGTTACCATAGTAACACTGTACTACTTCTGGGGAAGTGATCACAATTTTTTTAAAATTTTTTACACACTATGATTGCTTATACCAATGAAATTCACTGGTATAAGAAATCATAGTGTGTAAAAAATTTTTAAAAATGATGATCATTTTTTACTAAAGGAAACTGGTTCATTCAGTTTGTTTTGTTGTGGCCACAGCTAATCACATGGTACAGATGGGCTGTGATTGGCTCTGTCTGTACCATGTGATCACTGTGACCAATCACAGCTAGCAACACAATTGTATACAATAGATGGCATGAAAGGAAGCCAATCATTGTTTACAATTCCCACGTGATCGGCTGTGATTGGTCACAGTGATCATATGATACTGGCAGCGGGGCGCTATAGTGATCAGCCATTGGCTGTGTCTGGTGTCCTGTAGTCCACAGAGCTGAACTGGGCAGAACCGATAAGACTGCTTGAAATAGCACAGGAAGTTATGAGCCCACAAGATTTATGGCAGGATCACCCAGGTATTTCTTTGCACTTATTGAGTTATCAGCCGTGAAATGTTGCGTCTTTAATTTAATTCCGGAATCCCTCGAAGAAAAGTTGTGTGGAGTTGGAAGTTTCAACGCTGGAGATAATTATTCAACATGGCCACGCCCAGAGTAAAAGAGAACACAAGAACTGAAGCTTCCCAACTGGTGATGAACGCGTAACAATGTAACATTGATTACAATGAAGTCAGGCCCTCCCACGTAGCATTCGTGTTGAACGATTTCAGCCCTGGGATAGCAGATTCCAGTATCTACAGAACAGAAGCAGGGAAGTCTAGAATAGGTGAAAAGGCCGAAGTGTTCCCAGAGACAGGCGGTGCCGTTATCTGACATTCTTTCCTCTGTCCGGCAGATGTTGCAGTCCCTGAAGAAGTCGACAGCTCCGGTTCTCAGTGACGTCACAGTAGAATGGGTTTTCCCAGAATGCACCGAAGTCCTCATTTCTCCGGTCAGCTCCAGCTTCCTGTTCCCGGGGGACCGGCTGGTGGGCTACGGCATTGTGTGCAACACCTCGCGCTACCTCTCCAATCCGCGCACCGTGAGTAAAGGTGGAGCTTTAGATAAAAGCAATATGTCAGTCATAGGTGGAGTAAGGTGGGCGGAGGCATCTGCTGGCTACTTAGATCTCACAGGGGGGGTTTGATCCCCGCATTGTGCGAAAAGCAATTCCAAGGACATGCAGGGGATATAGTGTTTTGTTGTACAACCCTGGGACTGCGATTAAAGCATGAATGGGGTTGCAATTAAAGCATGCCCCCATGGGGGGGGGTGGGGCTGTAAATACAGCATGGGTGGGGCTGCAGTTAAAGCATGGGTGGCTGCAAATACAGCATGGGTGGGTGTGGCTGCAATTACAGCATGGGTGGGGCTGCAATTAAAGCATGGTTGGGGCTGCAATTACAGCATGGGTGGGGCTGCAATTAAAGCATGCCCCTATGGAGGGGGGGCTGTAAATACAGCATGGTTGGGGCTGCAATTAAAGCATGGGGGCTGCAAATACAGCATGGGTGGGGCTGCAATTATGCTGTAATTGCAGCATGGGAGGGTGGGCCCCTTCCTGGGCCCCCTCCCACTTAGCACACCCCTCCCACTTAGCATGAATGCTGAAAGATTTCAGCAAGTGCCCTGCTAAAGTTCACTTCAATATCTCCAGAATAGAAGCAGGTCAGGATCTGGAATAAGGATTAAAAACCAATTGTGGGAACGTGTTTTTTTTTTTTCAGTTTTTGCTGTCTGTGTCCCCATAGGAGAGGTATCCCATTACTTCCTTTCCTTATGACACCCTTTTACCAGGACAGGAAGTGAGGTTAAATCTTCATATTGGGAATACATAATAAAATAAAAACCTAGAACATGTATGATCGTTGGATTTGACACATCGATAATTCCTGGTACACTTACATTCAAGCAGAGCGTATTGGCTCCGGTGAGGTTTCTCTCAGCCCCAACAGGGTGCCCTTTAGCTAAGGGGTCATGTTTTAAAACATCTAACGAGGGCGCCAGACCAGGGAAATAAGAATATTGTAATACTGATGTAAATTTATACAAGGACACAAAACATCCGACGCGTTTTGGCAGCTCAAAGATCTTCCTCAGGGCTACAAGATAAATACAAGGTGGTTTTAACAATATGAAGAAGTTCTATGCAAATCGATTCACACTGAGCTTTATCGATCCAAATCTAAAACACAATGTAACCAAAATCATAATAATAAAAGTATAAAAAAAATGAAAAAGACAGTTATAGAATTTATAATAATTTAATAATTTTTGGATTTTGTTGGGTTTGGTCACATTTTGTTACATATTTGGATTGATGAATCTCATTTGATCAATAGGTTTTTACGATTCTGTTATTCAGTCGTTTCATTTTCCATCTTCTTCTCCCGGCAGGACAAGCGGCGGAGATACAGCATGATGCGCTCCCAGGAATCGGGAAGTTCCGTCTTCTTCCAGTCACAGGATTCGTCTGGAAGTAGCGGGTCAAGGGGTCACCAAGATGGCGGACTTCCATCAGAACACAGCACGGAATTCCTGGAAGCTAAGGAAGACCTGTCCGGGGATCATGATGGGGGTAGGTGGTCGAGGGGTCATAGGTCACACCCCTAAATCGCCCCTTCATATCTCCCAGCTGCCCTGATTTTTTGGAAGCTGGTGAAGAACCTAATATCAATGGGTGTGGCTTTGCAGGAATGTGAAGAAGCCTGGGCGGGGTTTAGTCTAATCTAGGATGGAGTCTGATCATAACGAGTGGGAGGAGCTTAAAGCTCAAATTTTAGACAGAAATTTTGAGGAGAACAATATTCAGGTTTACTTGGTAGCACTTGTGTAGAGTTGTGGTTATTGTATATACATTAGATTTGTATTTTTTTCCCTGTAGTGACCATGTATGTAACCAACAGTACAATCAGTGAGAGGAACAGTGAAGCACAATCACTGTACAACACTTGGGCCCCTACCGGCAGGATGGAGTAGTGGATAATAACTTGTACTTATCAAAAAAAAAAAAAAAAAATTCCCCTTTTCTCCTGCAGCCTCTGATTGCAGCTTCCAGCGCCGGGCGTACAGTGTCAGCCAGATCGCCGATCACCAGCCCATGCCAAGAGTCCACACCGCCAGCGACCCCAGCTCTATCCAGGAGAAGAACCCGCTCTGCCGGATACAGATCACCGACAATGCCGATGTTCAGGAGTCACAGGTATGTTGTGTCACTGTGGGTCGTGACCTCAGACTGCTATTATAGAGAACCTGTCTAGCCAACTCGACCAAGGAGAATATATATGACCAATGCTATCAAAGAGAACCTGTCTATCCAACGCTATGAAGCAGAATCTGTCTGGTCAATGCTATCAGAGGGAATCTGCCTAGCCAACACTATCAAAGAGAACCTGTCTAGCTATTCTTATCAGAGAGAACCTGTCTAGCCAACACCAGCAAAGAGAACCTGCTTAGCCAACACTATCAAAGAGAACCTGTCTAGCCATCCTTATCAGAGAGAACCTGCCTAGCCAACAATTTGTCTAGTCAACCTTATCAGAGAGAATCTGTCTAGCCAACCCCATCAGAAAAAATCTGTCTAGCCAACCCCATCTGAGAGAATCTATCTAGCCAAACCCATCAGAGAGAATAGATTTGGCCAACCCCATTAGAGAGAATCTGTCTAGCCAACCCCATCAGAGAGAATAGATTTGGCCAACCCCATCAGAGAGAATCTGTCTAGTCAACACCAGCAAAGAGAACCTGACTAGCCAACACTATCAGAGAGAATCTGTCTGGCCAAAGCTAACAAAGAGAACCTGCCTAGCCAACAACTTGTCTAGCCAACCCTATCAGAGAGAATCTGTCTGGCCAACCCTCTCAGAGAATCTGTCTATCCAACCCTATCAGCGAGAATCTGTCTGGCAAACCCCATCAGAGAGAATCTGTCTAGCCAACCCTATTAGACAGAATCTGTCTGGCCAACCCTCTCAGAGAATCTGTCTATCCAACCCTATCAGCGAGAATCTGTCTGGCAAACCCCATCAGAGAGAATCTGTCTGGCCAATCTCATCAAAAAGAATCTGTCTAGCCAATGCTATCAGAGGGAATATGTCTGACCAACCCCATTAGAGAGAATCTGTCTAGCCAACCCCATCAGAGAGAATAGATTTGGCCAACCCCATCAGAGAGAATCTGTCTAGTCAACACCAGCAAAGAGAACCTGACTAGCCAACACTATCAGAGAGAATCTGTCTGGCCAAAGCTAACAAAGAGAACCTGCCTAGCCAACAACTTGTCTAGCCAACCCTATCAGAGAGAATCTGTCTGGCCAAAGCTAACAAAGAGAACCTGCCTAGCCAACAACTTGTCTAGCCAACCCTATCAGAGAGAATCTGTCTGGCCAACCCTATTAGAGAGAATCTGTCTGGCCAACCCCATTAGAGAGAATCTGTCTGGCCAACCCTCTCAGAGAATCTGTCTATCCAACCCTATCAGCGAGAATCTGTCTGGCCAACCCTATTAGAGAGAATCTGTCTGGCCAACCCCATTAGAGAGAATCTGTCTGGCCAACCCTCTCAGAGAATCTGTCTATCCAACCCTATCAGCGAGAATCTGTCTGGCAAACCCCATCAGAGAGAATCTATCTGGCCAATCTCATCATAAAGAATCTGTCTGGCCAATGCTATCAGAGGGAATATGTCTGACCAACCCCATCAGAGAGAATCTGTCTGGCCAACTATTGTTCATCCATGGAAGCCGCTCTTGCCTCACTCCTGGGAGGTGACAGTGAAGGCAGAGCTCACCCCTGCAGCATCCTTTGTGGGGACTTGTCTGCCCTTGGCCATGGTGGCCTTCAACTCTGAATGGTTGACAGTTGGCTTCCTTCATGACTGGTTTCCATCAAAGGAAACCTCTCATGACAGAAACATAGATGCCATGAGATGGCCACAGCAGGGGTGCAGAGCCAGGAACTCCAAAGACTGAAAGATAAAGGAGTCTTTTGGGTGGTTTAACCTCTCCAGCACACACCTAGCACTAAAATATCAGTTATGATGGGGAAATCCTTGAATAGGGCTCTATATTGACTATGGTACTTTATTGTGCTTATATAGCAGTAATCATTTTGAATGAAGGGGCCATCATCCTGGGCTTTCTGAATTCCCTTGAGAGTTCCAGGGTCGGCTCTTGTCCACTCCAGCAGAGTTTCCCTCATCAAGCTGCATGTAGAATCCAGCAGTAGGGGTAGCAGCACACCCAATGGCAACTGGGCAAAGCCAAGAACTCAGAAGCCGGAAAAATGTCAAGTACTAGGGTTGCTTCTGCTGACCTCCTCCTCTAAAATGTTCAGTGCTTGGCTGTCTCTGGCTTCAGCACTTTGTGAATCACTGACCCAGCTCAGGAATCCTGATCTGTACTTAAGCTACAGGATGGGCACGACAACAAGCAGTCGAGCCTAGCCATGGCAGGCTACGCGTTTCGCACAGGTCTGCCATTAACGCCAAAGAGAAATTCTTTTCCTAATGAAGTCATTTACGGTTTTATCGTCTTCCTTCAAAAGGCGACGCGCATTAGTTTAGAATGATTTAATGAAAAGTGCTTCCAGTGAAGCACATCTTGTCCCTTTAATAATTCACATTTAATAACACTTGTTCTCCTCAAAGGACTTGAAGCTGACGCCGTGTACCCCTCTGACCGCTAAAATCACACATCAGGTAAAGTCAGACTGACCATGGCTTTAGTCTCCAGTGCAGAAGGGGTTCAGTAATGGCTCCTACAGCAATGCGCAATGGAAATTTTAACCCTTGGATCCCCAGTGTTGATTTTCCCACCTCCAGGATAGCAGGCTGGGGTGGGGGGGGGGAGGGGGTATATGGGCTGTTTGAGTGCCTCTGCAACGTTAACCGCACTCTCTAGGCGCCTCTTCGCTGTCACTCTCCATACCGTACATCATGATCCCCCAGCGTGGCATGAAAATGGGGCACTCTCACTTCCAAACAGACATCCCTAGTCGCCATGGCAACACAGCTCAGGTTAAAGACTTTCCTAGCATCTCATTTGCAGCGCTGAAAATCGATGAAGGAAAAAAAAGCGCTTTAATCCCAAAACATTTTGTCTTAATCTTTTGCAGCGCTTGGCGTCTGGCCAGTTACTGTGCGAAGAAGTAAATATTGTAGTAAGAAAATTTCTTTAAATGATGGTAGTTTTATAGTATTCCCAATATTGATGGTTCCATCCAAATCTGAAGTTCAAGTGAATCGAATTACCTGGCAGAACTTTAATTTTAGAAACTTCAGTGATGAGATTTCCTCCACTAGTTTGTGTCTCTGCCCCTCCCACAATGTGGAGATTTCCTCCACTAGTTTGTCTCTCTGCCCCTCCCACAATGGTGAGACTTCCCCTAAACAGTTTGTGTCATTGCCCCTCCCACAATAGGGAGATTTCCCTGCAGTAGTTTGTGTCTCTGCCCCTCCTACAATGGGGAGATTTCCCTGCAGTAGTTCATGTCTCTGCCCCTCCCACAATGCAGAGATTTCCTGCAGTAGTTTGTGTTTCTGTCCCTCCCACAATGGGGAGATTTCCCCAGTAGATTGTGTCTCTGCCCCTCCCACAATGGTGAGATTTCCTGCAGTAGTTTGTGTCTCTGCCACTCCCACAATTAGGAGATTTCCCTGCAGTAATTTGTGTCTCTGCCCCTCCCACAATGGTGAGATTTCCCTGCAGTAATTTGTGTCTCTGCCCCTCCCACAATGGTGAGATTTCCCTGTAGTAGTTTGTGTCTCTGCCCCTCCCACAATGGTGAGATTTCCCTGTAGTAGTTTGTGTCTCTGCCCCTCCCACAATGGTGAGATTTCCTGCAGTAGTTTGTGTCTCTGCCCCTCCCACAATGGTGAGATTTCCTGCAGTAGTTTGTGTCTCTGCCCCTCCTACAATAGGGAGATTTCTCCCAGTAGTTTGTGTCTCTGCCCCTCCCACAATGAGGAGATTTCCTGCATTAGTTTGTGTCTCTGCCCCTCCCACAATGGGGAGATTTCCCTGCATTAGTTTGTGTCTCTGCCCCTCCCACAATGGGGAGATTTCCCTGCAGTAGTTTGTGTCTCTGCCCCTCCCACAATGGGGAGATTTCCCTGCAGTAATTTGTGTCTCTGCCCCTCCCACAATGGGGAGATTTCCCTGCAGTAGTTTGTGTCTCTGCCCCTCCCACAATGGGGAGATTTCCTGCATTAGTTTGTGTCTCTGTCCCTCCCACAATGGGAAGATCTCCCTGCAGTAGTTTTTTCTTCAATACATAAGAGTGCACCAGTCTGTAAAACAATTTTGGTTACAGTGAGATGGGCGCGGAACCAAAGGGCCCTTGACTAGGAAAGCAATGCTGGATTCGCATTGTGTCACTGTTTCATTCTCTATGGAGTCTCTGAAGGCATAAAGCCAATGAATTTATTGCTGTGTCAGAGACATCTGTGGTCATACTGCCCATGGTGACCCTTCGGAGTGACGGGCCGCCCACACCATGAGAGGGCATGGATGAACTGTCTGCACAGCTGTTCTGTACGATTATATTGCGTGATTAAGTTATTATCGGTTTAATCTCAGAATTCCAAAACACAAATGCCAGTGGCAGAAATCCTCTCCAACGGTTAACCCGAATTTTCAAGCATCTCCATTAATTAGTAAATGAGCGAGCAGCAATTAGTCCAGCGGGAGAGCCATCCTCAGGAGGAATCCTGGCTCATGCTGGCTCTACAGGCCCTGATAATCCCTGCTTATATTGATCGGGGCTCCTATGAAGACTCAGGAGGGTTTCCATGACTCAATTCCACCCACCTGA